>JACEFZ010013930.1:312500-405000 GCA_014155875.1 Cepaea nemoralis | reverse complement strand
TGTATTATTATTATTTGAACTATTGGATGTATACACACATGTACGAGTGCAGGTTTGGAGATAGCACTCAAAATGATCTCAACATGAAATTTGAAAATCCCCACCCTTCGGAAAATTTTAACCGTAACCCACTTTATATCTGTAGATCGAGTAACTCCAGAGTTGCCGTGTCTGCTGTACGACTCCAGCGCTATGATACTAGCACACTCCATTGTATAGACCAACACAAACGTTCCTTCAACGTGAAAATTGTCATCAACAGAACAGTAAGACTCAACATGTGATTTCAGGTATCTAACAGTAAGATATACCCATATTGACTTTGTTTCAAACGAGTATCTACAGAATTCACCTTTTGAAATCGACTAACAACGACGACAACTTCACAAGTACAGACATTCATTTCGGGTGATCAGTTTAATGAACCAGATGCCAACCTACAAACTATGGCAAAGACAGTCACAGACAGACGCACCATGGCCACACTCAAAATTAAGGCCACCGAACTTAATTAATTCTTATTTTATACGTGTGAATTCCAGCAATTTTACAAAACAGACTTACAAATTGTCCAAACTTGGTGAAAAGTCTTAATCACTATACAGAAGGAAAGACAATATCATGATATACAGAAGACGTCAATAATCGGTTCAGAGAGAAGAAATGCCAAACATTCCAGCACCGCAATGAACATTGAACACGAGTGATTTAATTACGTGTGCATAACTTTCAAAGGACAAGAACAGTATCCTATACGTGCATAAAGGCAGCGACGATGAATATTTTATTGTAAATTTATTAATTGTATGACATCCAATGTCTAATTTTATTATTATATTAGTTTAGTACTGTTAGAATATGATGTGTAAATATAAACGTAAGTACAGTGTTAAAGGTATAAAGTGTAATGCTCAGAATCAACGCCTGGCAATCCCAATACGCGAGTGGTACCAAATTGGCTTTCGCGTATGGTGGATAGCCCGACGAATGACGCTTAGCAATAGTGGTACAGAATTAACATCATGAGATGGTAACAAGAAAGAACATACCAACAGGGTGATGCCAACCAAAGAGATTAATAACAAATCTCCATAACAGTAAACGAGGTGTACCCAAAAAGGGAAACAACTCACGGTCTGACATAAGATGAGGGAAGGGGGACTATAACATACATGAAGTATATTCGAACCATGACCACAACATTGACATAGCGTGCTCATAAAGAATCGATTAAGGTGCATTAACTATAGACGAGGGAAACCACGTCTGAATAGAGAGAAAACCTAAGAATGCTGTAAGAGGAAGTTGTAGCCTTATTTGAGGCGTAAACCAATGGAGAATCCTTAAATCCAGCATAGCCACAATAACTATGAGATGAGAATGCACAGACAATCGATTGAGAAAAATGAACAGAATGTAATGTCACGGAGTGGGGAGTGAAAAATATAACGAGGTATGACAAGTAAACCCAACCAGAACATTTGTCAGACCACGACAAAACCTTGAGAGACACCTCAATACTGAAAAAGAGAGAACAATATTTGAAGTTAATCTCGGAAAAGATCAGAGCAAAAAGGGACGCAAGCGTATACTTATCATATAATCCCCTGACAAGGTTAGAAAGATGTACCAAGAGTAACAACAACAGAATGTGTCACATTTCCAAGAGAAAGTGCCACATTGTTTGTGCGGGGGGAGAGTGTCAGGAACTTATATGTAAGGAATAGTGTAAGTGCCGGTATGTAAGCGAGAGTCAGTGTAAGTATAGCTGAGGTCAAGGGCAGTAGGGGACATCACGGCTTGGCTAGCGGACGGTCAGGCAAGAAGCCCGTGAACAGAGCCACGTGATGTGGGAAGGTCAACGAGGAGAGAGGCAGTCAATTCGTAGGTTTTGATTTTGCGAAGGTGTAATTTGGATAAAGTCCAGGTTTGAGATAGGTAGCATAGGGTTGTTGTGAATATGCTGTTTATTATCTGTCGTTTTGCGGACATGGGCATATTTGGATGTTTCAATAAGGGTGATAGTTGATATGTAAGTGCACTAGCTTTTTGGCATCTGATTTCGATTTCTCTGTCCAATTTGTCATCTTCTGTGATCATACTTCCAAGATATTTGAAGTCTTTAACTTGTTTCAGAGTTGTGCTATTTATCTGTATACTTAGTTAGCCCGGCGATCTGCTAACTCACATTACTTCGGTTTTGGCTGTATTTATACTCATATGGTATCTCCTGCATGTTGAACTCAGATTATTAATATGATTTTGCAGTCTGTCCTATTCTCTATAAAACAGGCACAGTTAGTACTAATCGAGCTGACTGTAAAAGCAGGTGATCATATGTTTAACACTCCCCCATAGAAAATGTACATGTGGCTGGCAGATGGTATCTAACAAAGGAGAACGAAACTGGTGATATGGATATTATAATTGGCACATCAATGATATATGTATAGTTAGAGATATATGTTTGATGCTGGAATTTCAGATAGTGGCTAGATCCATCTAGATCCAAATCTGATTGTTGAGTGAAGCACCTTGTTGAGTTAATCTCCCTGATAAAGTGAAGCACCTCGTTTGAGTGATGCCCTTTGATAGAATAGTGCAGAAAGCTTTTTACCTGCAAGATTTTCCTCTGCCCAAGTAGGACAGGTAACTTAGATAATTTATCCTTGAACCTGAAAGGGGAGAACTAGAGCCAATATTCTGCTCAGACCTGGACCAGATCAACACTAAGAACAGGTAACATAGATATTGTTATTGAGTGCTTGCCGCAGGGATTCACTAACCTGGAAGTGGAGAAACCAACCGGAGTGTATACAGTTCTTTTTTTTTCCCTTCAAATTGCACATATGCCCGTAGACGTTGAGCAGTAAATGTAATAGAAAGACAGATATATAGCTGGTGATATGGATGTTATATTTGGCACATCAATGATGTATGTATAGTTTATATAAACAGAGACCTGTTTGTATTGAATTGGAATTTTTTTTTTTTTTAAATGTAACTATCAATAACCCAATTTATGTTTATTAAATCATAAAACTGAGGTCATGTCGTCTATTGAGTGTTTTTCTTGTCGTAGTTAAGTTGTTTAATTAAAACAAACCCTAGACAGTAATTAATTACCTGAGATAGGAGAGGCAAGGAACCACCAATAGAATATTGTTGGTTGTAAGGGAAAACTTATCGTGTGGTTTCCTAGAGGTATTCCTTGGTTCTCCAAGACTCTATTTATGGACACAAGCAATTGAGACATTAAAGATTAACTTAATTAGAACGGGCAGGATCACATTGGGAAAGAGGAACTTGATTGTCCTCTATCTCTTTGAGATTGTCCTTAAAACATCCGATAGCTGATTTCTTTACATACTGTTATTTTTTTTTTATATACAATTTTATTTCACTCATTCATAAGAAATAAATGCAGATGATCAAATGTTTAACACTCTCCCATAGAAAATGTACATGTGGCTGGCAGATAGTAACTAACAAAGGAGAACGAACGCATTCACGTCAAACAGCACATAATCTGAAAAAAGACTGTCACACAAGCACTGCTTGAACCTCAAGTACAAAAATGCTAAGTTTTTATAACATCACATGATGATAGTCAGCAGCTGTCCAGTCACATATAAAAACATCAAACAGTTACAGCAATACATGCCAGGCATGGTCACATGACTATTCTTAGCTGCTGCGTTGGAAGGAGACCAAATCGTTTCTTCTGTGTCGAGAATAATTGTCCACAGGAGAAAATCTGGCAGATGTGCTGACATAGTTGGGTCTTATTTATAGTCAAAGTATGAATAAAGCTCAGTTTTATTCATAGTCAAACTAGGAATAAAGCTCAGTTTTATTCATAGTCCACTAGTCAGCTCTTAATCCCGTATATCCACGGCCGCTCACTAATCAATTTTAGTTTGAGCCAGTAAGAAAGTGGTTAATTTAAATAGGAAGGTCGATATTTTATCTGGCAAATAAAATTGACGGTAAACAAAGACATTTATTGGATCCAGCGATTCCGACATTCGATGACTCCGTCGCTGCCTGGGGACTGCGCCTCCCGGCAGTTTCCGCAGATCCATAGACTGTAATCGCTGGACACCCTGACTCTGCGACACTGATGCATTATACCCCGAGGGGACGGGTAGGGTAGATCATCTACAAAACATAAACCTAACCCTAAAATCAACCCTAACCCTAACCTTAACCCTAAGACTAACCCCTAACCCGAACCACATACAGAACATAAACCTAACATTAACATAAACCCTAACCCTAAGCCTAACCCCTAACCCTAACCACATGTTACATCGAAACATGAAACATCGCGTTTCTCAGTTCTATATTTTAATTATGTGGTTGTTTCGGGATTTGAAATTTAAATATTGAGCACAACCCACTACTGGCAACGCCGATCACATTCTGGTATGAACCTAAGGCCTATCCATGTCAATATGGAAGCACTATACTCGAGTTTCGCCCTCATTTGAGCTCGTCAGTAGTGCATATCCATGACCGGATCCGGAAACAGTCCCGGATCACGCGTGTGAAGCGGGTGTGTAACCACGCGGCACACACTGGACACACCAAATTATCACAACAGAACATCACAACGCTACCCATCGTAGGCTATGCTCAAGATTGCCCAATCGCCGCGACCGACGTCCGTCAATCGATGGGACCCGAACGATCAGGACTTCTCACTGGCAAGGAACACCAGGCCTCCTAAATCCATATATTCTATATTTTAGTTTCGAATATTTTTTTTAATTAAAAAGTAACTTTCACCCAATTAATTGCTTAAGAATTTTTATTTTTTTTTTTAATAACCGTGGTCTCTCGTGTTACAGGCGGAGAACCTTACCACAATGCTACTGAGGACACGGTTTTGAATCAACAAAAATGTATAATTTAGCCACACGCATGTCCAGGTGACGTCAAATAGTTAAGCCATGTGACTTGGCAAATCACGTGACAGGCCTGGAAAGTTCGACTATGAATAAATGGAGAATTTATTCATAGTTGGAGTATGAATAGTCACTTTTCTTCTTTAATGTGTAGACTCGATCGCGATCCAGATTCATGTAGCACATGAGTAACAACGACATGGTGAACAGAACAACTGAATTCACAGCTCTAGAGACAGTTTGCTGTTAGCGGCTGTTCACTTTACATATGTTGTCTATATATGTTATGAACAACAGAGATGACAGGAGAGGTATGTGTGTGGTTAATTTCCTGTACAATGTTTGTGGCCCTAATAGGCCAGTAAAAAAATGTTCTTCCCCCACATAGGGGTTAGCATTAATATGTATTGATAGCATACATTGAAAGTATACAAATAAAACTTAAACAATAAATTTACAACAAAAACATCCATTATTAATTTTAAGTATGTAAATTTTACAAACATAACTTTTATAAACGTCTATATAAAGTTTTTAATTTTCAACACTTTTTACAAGCAAATTCAGAGTTTTTTTAGAAAAATAATGAAAAAGAAGTATATCTTATTTGCTAACACTATTTCTAGATATGATTTATTGCTTTTTATTAGTCTTTAGTAGTCTCCCTTGTAACAAATTAGATGTTTATGTCCCCTATACATTGTTTATTTAATTGATTTTCTTCCACATATCTTGTAATTCCCCAGAATGTTTGAACATAACTATTTAGTGTAGTGATCAATCAAGGCATTACTATCATGTAATTATCATCATCATCAAATGTCATGCCGACTGGAGGAGGCGTTCATGAACCCCCACGGATATCGGTCTTTGGTTTTCTGGATCAACTCTAAATGGGAAATAAAGAGGGAAGTTACGAACAGATAAAGCTATGAGTACGACAGGGGTGTGTCTTGTCACCGGATCTCTTCTCCCTATATCAATCAATCAATCATGTGCCATGCCGGAAAGCGTCGGCGGTCATGATTTGCCATTTAACTCGATCACCAGAGTCGTGGATCAGCTCCATGTTCCTGTCTCGTCCATTCTTGTCTCTTGAAGTCGTGTTTTAGTAAAGCTCATAATCTTAAAATATATAATATTATATATATATATAAAGAATCAAGAATGATGATGACCATTCATTCATCCAGTGGGGTTGAAGGTGTGGAGCCGTGGGTTCTAAGATGGCTGATAAGGCCTATTTTGGCTCGAAATGTTCTTTGACAATGTGGACAAAGAATGCTTGACGTCTCTGGAGGAGGATTTCCTGCAGTGGTTTTTCTGTCCTGCCTTTTCTTCACAGCTCTTGCAGTCCTGGTTGCCTCACATATAACTGCACCTTTGCGCAATGATGCACGCCACGAATTTCGGTCTCTGGCTGCAGCCTCCCAGGTGTCATGATGAATTCCAAAAGCATTCAGTGAAATTTTCAGAGTGTCTTTAAAACGTTTCCTCTGGCCACCTTGGGAGCGTTTACCACAACGCAGTTCGCTGTAGAAAATTCGTTTAGGGAGCCTGTGATCTGGCATGCGAGTCAAGTGACCAGCCCAGCGAATCTGATTCTTCATCAGTAGAGTGTGGATACTGGGCATGGATGCTCTTTCTAGGACTTCAGTGTCTGGAATCTTGTCTTGCCATTTAATCTTCAGTAGCTTCCTTAGGCAGACTGTGTGGAAGTGGTTTAATTTCCTAGCGTGTCGCTGATAAACAGTCCAGGTTTCACAAGCATATAGCAGTGTGGATAATACAACTGCTTTGTAGACTTTTAGCTTTGTTTGCAGGCTTATTCCAGTTCTGTCCCATACATTCTTGTACAGTCTGCCAAAGGCTGCACTGGCCTTGAAGATTCTTGCATTCACTTCGTCATCGATTGTGGCAGCTTGTGACACGGTGCTGCCAAGATAGGTAAATTTGTCCACAACACTTAGTCTATGATCATTCACTTTGATATTCGGCACAGTGTGATTATTCCCTGGAGCTGGCTGGTACATAACTACAGTCTTCTCCAAGTTGATATTGAGCCCAAAGTTGGCACAGGCATGTGAGAAAGCTGAAACATTATGTTGCATGTCCGCCTCTGAGTTGGCGTATAGAGCGCAATCATCAGCAAACAGGAGCTCTCTGACGGTGCCACTGTTAATTTTGGTTTTAGCTTTCAGCCTTCTGAGATTGAATAACTTTCCATCCATACGGTAGTTGATGTCTATTCCAATGTCGTCGTTCTCGAAGGCATTCATCAACATGGCTGAAAACATGAGGCTGAACAGTGTTGGTGCCAGGACACATCCTTGCTTCACTCCATTGGTGACAGGAAAGGGTTCAGACAGCTCACCATTTTCCTGTACTCTTGCCTGCATGCCGTCATGAAATAGCCGCACTATTTGGACAAACTTTCGTGGACAGCCATATTTTGCCATAATCTTCCACAGTCCTTCTCTGCTGACTGTATCAAAAGCCTTGGTAAGGTCAATGAAAGTGGAGAACATTTCGCAGTTCTGTTCCTGACATTTCTCTTGCAGCTGCCTTGCAGCGAAAATCATGTCAACAGTTCCACGTTCTTTTCTGAAGCCACATTGACTCTCAGGAAGAAGACCTTGATCGAGATGGGCTGTGAGGCGATTGAGAAGAATTCTGGCGAGTATCTTCCCTGCAATTGAAAGCAAGGAGATGCCTCGGTGGTTGTCACAGGATTGGCGGTTTCCTTTACGTTTGTAAAGGTGGACTATTGACGCGTCCTTAAAATCTTGTGGCATGGTCTCGTTCATCCATATGTTTGTGAAGACTCGGTGAAGCTGCTCTGTTAGGACCGGCCCACCTGCCTTGTATATCTCTGCTGGGATGGAGTCAGGACCAGGTGCCTTGCCGCTGGAGAGTTGCTGGATGGCTTTGTTTATTTCCACTATGGTTGGCAGGTCATCAAGAGTCTCATTGGTGGGAACTTGAGGAAGGCAATTGATGGTTTCATCATCGAAGAAGGAAGTTGCATTTAAGATTTTGCTGAAATGCTCTGCCCAGCGTTGGAGGATTTCTTTCTTATCGGTGACCATATATATATATATATATAATATATATATATATATATATATATATATATATATATATATATATTATATATATAATATATATATATATATATATATATATATATATCTATATATATATATATCATAATCTACTTCTCGTTTTTGATGTATTTTTTTTTGGGGGGGGGGGGGATGATTCATTCACTGTCTCGTCCATACCATGTGGCCAAGCCATCCAGGTATTTTCCTCTCGGTCTTCCTCTTGGTCTGTTCCCTTCGATCTTGCCAGTTGTCACTAAGTTCTCCAATCCATTTCTTCTTATACCATGTCCAAACATTTTTAGACTGCCTACTTCTAATTTCTCTAATAAATTTACGATTTTCATTTGCCTCCTGTAGTTCTTGGTCATTGGTTTCTCTATCTGCCCATGATATTCTTTGCATTTTCCTCAGAAACCACATTTCTGCCGCCATCAGATGTTTTTCAGCTTGACTGCTCATTGTCCAAGTTTCACATCCATACAAAAGAACAGGCTCTATGTATCCCCTCAACACTCTTTTTCTCGTTTCAACTGACATCTTTTTATTAGTTAGTATGTTTTTCATCTTGCTATAGGCTACTTTCGCCATCGCGATTCTTGTTCTAATCTCTTCTAGGCATCTCCCATTAGATGCCATTAACCCATTGACTGTTCCAAGATAATTGTACCGATTCACTTGTTGAAGAATATTGCCATTTACTTGTATATTACATTGTGGTACTTCGTTCTTCCTAGTGACGACCATAACCTGTGTCTTTTTACAATTTAATTATAACCCCAGTTGTTCACTGTGTACAACAACCGCATCCACTAATTGTTGCAGATCCTGTGCATTGTTTGCAATCAATACTGTATCATCTGCATATCTAATTATTATTGATGTTTCGTCCCCCAATGCTGATTCCATTTACAGTATTGGTATTACAGTATTATACATTTGAAATATTGGTGGCGGATACTTCAACAGACCTACAACAATTGTTAGACATTGTGATAACAGAGAGTATAAAGAAATGACTCTCCTTCAATATAAAACAAAGCAGTAATAATGGTGATATCAAAGAAAACGGTGACACCAATATGTGACATAGAAATAGAAGGGAAAATTATTAACTAGTTGGATAATTTTAAATACCTAGGGGCATTTCTAACATCAGATGGAAGACGTACAACAGAGATTAAGAGCAGAATATGGCAAGCAAAAGCCGCATTTCAGTAAATGAAGAGTATCTTATGCAATAAGTCACTATCACTGAATGTAAGAAAGAGAGTGCTGAAATGCTATATAGAACCAGTTTTGCTGTATGGCAGTGAATCTTGGAATGTAAGAGGACAAATTAAGAAGAAATTAGAAGCAACAGAGATGTGGTTCCTGAGACGAATTTTGCGAATTCCTTGGACTGCCAGGGTAACTAACAACGACTGCCTGACACAGGCTAATGAAACTAGAACATTATATACAAAAATAAGAAAGAGACAAACAGCTTTCTTCGGTCATGTGATGAAAAGAGAGGCATTGGAGAACATCGTGACAACTGGAAAGATTGATGGGAAGAGAGGCACAGCAGACCAAGAGAAATGATGCTGGATGAATTGAGACGGTGGCATGGAGGAATATCTTTGGCAGAAATTATCCAAAAAAAACAAAGACTGAGATTTCTGGAGAGCAATGAAAGCTTACTCCAGCTGGCAGGGCACTTGATGATAATCATTATTATATGATATATCTATATTAAACAAATAAAGGGTGGGGCGAATTGAAAGCCATGCACCATTTGGCAGAGAGAGAGTGAGAGAGAGAGAGAGAGAGAGAGAGAGAGAGAGAGAGAGAGAGAGAGAGAGAGAGAGAGAGAGAGAGAGAGAGAGAGTCAGCGAGAGGGGGAAGAGGGAGTGAGAGAACTATTTGTTCAAAATGAAAGAAATTTACAAATCTTTCAATACTGTGCAGTGATTGAAAATATTGCCGGTCCAAGTTTTGTATTTACCAATTGTGTTGCATGTACTTTGCAGTGTGTGAATGTAAAACTTGGACCGGCAATATTTTCAAACACAGCCCAGTCATTAAAAGTACACCCTATATACATGACATGTCCTCTAATTATAATATTTCTCTATATAAACTCCATAAACATGGACAGTATTTCGCCAGCGCTAAAAATAAAATAACAAAAACAGTGCATGCAGGTCTTGACTGCACCAGGCCAGTGTTTGTCCTGCTTACTTCGCCTATTAATCTGTCACCTCTCTAATTCCTATCACCTAAGCAAGGGGTGGGCGAACTACGGCCCGCGGGCTGCATGCTGCCCGACAACTGATATTATGCGGCCTCGGGGGTATTTAGACATGAACATTTTTACTTCGTTTTTAAGTTATTTTGTTTAATTTTACAGCATTTCGTGAACCATTATGATTGTTTTTACATTTTTGATAAAATTTCTTTCTAATTTTCTATTTTTGGAAACAGTCCTTGACCTTCGTAATGTAAAATTACGAATTTATCGACTTTAATATAGAGAAATATTTATCCACATGTAAAAATTTAATAAGGGTGATTCTTTGAAACACAGATATTTCTCCGGTGAATAAAATGATTTATTTTGTAAGAAAATATTACATTTACACGTTTTTTTTTTTACAATGTTCAAATTAATTTATTTGTTGCAGTAGTCTTGATATATTTCTCAAATTTATTCTGAGTTTACTCCTTGTTTTCCGAATATTTTATTTTGACTCACAGCCGTAAGTAGGTTTTGTTTCATTTCCTTTTTAAAGTTTTGTAAAATCTAACTGTTAGAATTTTATTAAAACAATGAGTGTCACAAGCAACGTATGATTGAAGATGAATGCCGCGTTTTTAATGATGAATGGACAACTATGTACTGTTTTATAAAAGATTGTAGCAAATCAGTTTGCTTGTTGTGACCTTTTATGATGACGAGTTTATCAAGGAATGATTGTTAGATGCAGCAAACATTATATGTCCAGAACAAACACAAAAAGTAACACATTTGGCAACATTACTTTATCAAGGAGAACTGTGGTCAGACGTGTTGACACGATAAGTGACAATTTGATGCATAAACTTCAAGATGCAAGTAAACAATATTTGTGGTACCTTCTTGCATTGGAGAAGAGTACCGATGTACATGATACTGCCCAATTATTGATAATTATACATGGAATAAACACTTATTTCAAACTTACTGAAGAGTTACTGAGTGTTGAGTCACTCAAAAATCACAACCACAGGCCATGATATATTCAATGCTGTTACTAACTTTATTGGAAGAACTGGGATGGTTTGGACCAATGTCGTATATTCTGAAGGGACTGAGGATCACTGTTGTGCATTACCCATATTCTGGTTTAAGAAGCTGGACCCCATCCACTTCCAATATGTAAATAAATCAAGAATACGACCCTTGATGTATTACAGACTCGGTTTCATTGTTTGTCTAGGAGTTAGTGGTCCTCTTTCGGGGAATAGTGAACACTAGATTTGACTCTTACACTTCACCAAGAATTTAATAGCTCTCGAACCCCCATTGATATTCTGTGAAATGTCTGAAAAGACTTCCTCAGTTTGAATCAGGTGAAATGTAGCATGGGTCTGGAACAGTCAAGAGATATAGAGTCTCCTCTTTTCCCTTTGTTCATTCATTTGAGTTATTTAGTTTCCCAAATAAATATTTAACAAATACTGGTAGACATTGACATCTTGTTTACACAAATAAACAGGTAATTAACAGACAGATTGAATTGACACATTAATATACGATTCAGTTACTGTTGATGTCATTTATTGATTGGGCCTGTTTCTTTTGGCCTTTGAATACATTTCTAATTTTGTTGCATCTGTTCGACATAACATATGATTGAATGGGAAAATGCATATCAGTACTGTCACGGAACGGCTGAGAATTCACCTAGCAAACTCCCAAAAATCCAATTCCCCCTTTTCAGTACTAGTAGAACTGCCGATCTAGTCGAAGGGATACAACCGAGGTATTAATGTACCCCACGCAAAGGCGATTGGTGGCCCTTGACTTCTCGACTGTTCGGGTGACGAAAGCTCAACCCAACCATATCCGCTAACGCATGCGCAAGAACCTTCTCAGAACAAAGAGAGGCACAGTTGCGATCCGTCCGTGGGCGCAAGACGTTGTGTGTGAACAACTGTGTTAATTCGTAAATGGGAGAGAGGAAGCCAGTGTCTTGCTGTTTATCAAAGAAAACCGACAGAACGCCCAGTGTTGGGACGGGAGCTCCTCAATTCTGAATACACAGTTTGTCGTAAGGTACGTGAAACATATTTAGATAAATAATGTGTGTCGCTACCGCGTTGAATCGAAGATGTTCGACCACATGTCCCGCCCGGCACACAAAGGTCAGTCAGGGGTGAAACTGTGGGCTTGTGTTTTAACTTAACACTGCAGGCGAGTTGAACACGATGGATTGTAGGCCTGTTTTTGCGTTAACATTGTACCAGTACGGGAATGCGTGTTATTGCTGCTACATTTAGTTATAGACATTTCAGACAGGCCAATAGTGTTAGTAGTCCGAGTTCACTCCTGGGCGGCCTTAGAACTCTAACGTAGTCGACACAAACGGACGTGGGCGAAGGCGTTGTAGAACATAGGTCGAGTGAGGTATCAGGGAACTCGGCCGAACCAGACGAAACCCATGCGATGGTCGCCGGACATGTCGAAGGTCATTCGAAGGACATTGCGGGTGTCTAAGTTCGAATTCTTTGGTGTGGCGACCACTGGCTTTGCTGAGCTTTCTGCTTACTCTTTATGTTATTGGTTGCTGTAACAGAACACCATCTTGATAGGCAGTTGGTTCCCGAGAGGTTGTCACTGGAGAAACTGGGGAATGCGACAGAGCTGGTCACAGCCAGCTGAACACCGTTCCAAATGCTCTGACCTTAACTAGGGGAGGAGGGAACGGGATGTGGACTTCCACTACAGGGGAATTTCCCTGTATAATCTATTACATTCCTGGATCAGAGCTAGAGATCCGGGAAACCGGTTGTATAGTAGGTAATCATAAAATAGGACCAGGGAGAGGGGGCTACCTCCGAGGGAGGGGAATTCGGTGGTCACCGGCTCTCCTTCAGAGCCATTCTGTCTCTAGGTACCTTTAACCTACTAACCTGGTATATTGTGTCCTTAGAAGTCTTTTTAGGACAGAAGGATTTCGCCGACAACCATGACCAGATACACAGCCCTACCTTGGGCGGGTTCGAGACGGAGGACGGTTCAGCCAGCACTTGTTAGGACCCAGACCTAGTTCAGTTTGGCAGTGGATCCTGGTCTGTGAGGCTGCCGGCCGGGTCATGGCGACACCGGCCTATACTGAGTACACATAGGTAACGTGTACCTCTGGGGGTAAGTCTGTGTCACGATATTCACACATGGTGTTATCTTTGGCAGGTTCTACTTTCTGAGAGACTTACGTGACGGGACCAGAGGAAGATGACTTGGTGAAGGCTGCTAAATGGCTGGCTTACATATGTGACGTGAAGTGAGGCTTCTACACCACACCACGTGCCGGGAAGTCACGACGCCACAGTCCAGTCCCGTCTAAACCGCTAAATGATCTTCAGTCAGTCCACCAAGTATTATGATGGCTACACACGGGCGAGTATCGTGTCCTCTTGTCTGTGAACAGTTTTGACATTATAACCCACTAGCCAAACGGGTAGAGAAGAACTACATTACCCTTTATTTCATGATGGCCTGGTGTTCCGAGAACAGTCTACCATGTTGGAATAGGGACACTTGTTACATTCCTTACCTGGTCACGCGCTACCAGTACTGACTTTGAGTGACAGAGTCAACTTGAACTGTGCCAACTTTCTGCGCTTATAGGCCCAGTTATACCCATCCTGATCCCATTAGAGACCACCATCTGTGCCAGAACTTTGACATTGTTAAATGTGTGTTAAATGTTATGGTGGCTTCTTAGGAAGGTTGTCTAGCACAGGCCTTACCAGTGAAGCTTGAAGGACAGGCCTTCAGAACTTCTACAGGGATGTTAGTCCAGAGTCATCACGTACCACCGCAACTTGGAGTCACCACATTGACGTGCTAGTCATTCCAGTTGAGACTACCCCTCGGCAGAGACATTCCACGCTACGTGTGCAGATGAGTGACATCTTTAACCTTGTGGTACCCTACCGAGTGTACAGTGATGAGTGAGACGGCCTGAGGCTAATCCAGATAGCCATTTCTTCTATCGCCTGGCGGTAGCCAATATTCTCTCATGAACATTCCCCTTGTTGATAATCCTCTTGTACATTATATCATCTAGACATTATGTGTAGACACCAGAGTCGTGTCATCTGTTCTGGATGAGAGGTGAAAAAGGTATTGTCCAGCGGTTGATAGTGAGAGAGACAGGAATCCAAGGGCTGGTGGGGTCTGTAGACTGAGATTTATGGTATTCCCAGAGTGCATCTATCCCGTTATTAAGATGTAATAGTATGCTTCCCTCACCCCAGGAAATACCACGACAAGTACCAATTACCGACAATCAATCAATAAATAATAATCAATATGATCATCATAAGTGTTGTAAGACTTCTTCTAATTAAAGAAATGTTCTACAGTCATAGTGTGGCCTGAGTTATTTAAAATGTTTTTTATAAACCATTTTTCCTGTGAGGGATTGTGTTTGTTGGCAATTGCTCTGCCCTTGCTCTGCTCAAGGCCTGAGGTATCTTCCGTCTCATGTGTGTGGGTCATCTTTTCTCTCTGCCTCCCTCTTCTGGTCAGGTTACCACCAAGAACATCACTGTGTAAAATTCACATAGACATGTATAATCCTATCAATGTAATTTTTCCAGCATGTTATTAAGTGTGAACAAAACAAAACACAACAGGAAGGATAAGGTTGGAAGAAGTATAACACCTGGAAAGTAGGAACTAGTCTTCCCCTCTCCTCTAATCTGGTGTTGTGTTAATTTGTGTGGGGTCAGAGATTATTGCACTGTATGCACCTGCTATCATCTGGTACCTGCTGTATGCATGTTCTCAGTGTACCTGGGGTTCAGTGAGAAGTGTACAATCAGACATAGATGGGAGTGAAGATGTGTTGTTCCTTGGAGCATTCAAGTCAAGCTGATAGTGCAAGACCAATACAAGGATAAGATGCATTTTTATAAGTGGCATTCAATTTAACATCTACATCAACTCATTTGATTATGCATTGTGTATATAAATGTTTCTCAGTACCTTCCAAATTAACTACTTGTCTTCTTATTCCTATAAATCATTTCCTTTTGCCTGCTGGTGTTGTGGTGTGGAGTGATGTGCTGTGTTGTGTAGTGTATTAAGTTAACTTCTGTTGACTGGTTTCTCATAGCTTGTAATATTTTCCCCCATCTTCAGTAGTTAATATGAGTTTAACTCATCAAGTGTTTTATTGTTATTCATGGCCATCATACAGAATTTCTGATGTGTAATTGTTACAAAATGTAATCCACACAAAACATGACAGCAATACATTAGTAAGAGGTTGCTACAAATGTACCTCTCCTAATCCTCCTCTCTTACTCTACATATTAATTTATTCTTCTTCTTCTGTTAACAGTGCACATCATGTCCACTCTGTTGGCGGTCAACAGTTGGCTATAGACCGAGGTTTTGTTTACCTGTTGGTCTGGACAGATTAACTAGGCCGTCTGTCACACTTGGCGTCTGTGAAGCGTAACTTGTTCTAGGCAATGCATTTAATAAGTGCTTTGTCTGAGTGAAAATCTGACACATAAATACAATCATTTTCTATCAAACCCTATTATTTCAATATAATCTCTCTCTCAGCTCCTTAGATTGCGAATAGGCAGAAATAAGTACGTTTCCACGCGAGGCAGTGGTTCCTGTGCACAAACTGTCTTGTGTTTGCAGAAAGCGTTTTAAAGCAGTTTTGATGAAATACATCAAAGTGCGTTTGAATTCTTACTTCGTACAGTTTCCTGTGATAGATTGTTGTAGTATGCACATAGTAAAGCTAACAGATGTAGTGAAGAACTTCAGAGTTTGCAGTTTTGAGAAAGTATGTGATTGTGAGTTTTGCCGGGGAACGGCTCGGTGTAGCTAGAAGTTTGCAGTCGACAATTTTACACTTTAGAGGTTTATTTTATAAGTAATGCATTTTATTTTGACACACAAACACTGGATACCTCCGCTGCATACATCTGGGTATCACACTGATCTGAGGATTCACAAGCTTACCTCGGATATCTGATCAAACTGCCGTTTTGTTCATTTGGAAAGACAGGTCACATTGGCTCTCTGACTTCTCCGTCAGGGCTGAATTGGAAGAGGTGCGCGGTTTTCAATATTCAACGCGTACCGCAGGTCAAAGTTAACGTCATGTGACCCTCTCCATCCAATGATCCTTCTAGTTGCAGACGCTGTAATTCCTATATATAGACGACTTATGTCTATCTCCGGTGTCAAGTTGTGTTTGTCCTCATTAGTGCGGTCAATTGCCTGACTTTCTCTGGTTTGGTGTGTAAATGTTGACGCACTGTAAAATGATGGTTGGTGATTATGTCACAACCAAGATGGTAATTGATTCAACTGATGAAAATCGTGCTTTGACTGGGAAAAAATGTTGGTCTGGTAAAGTTGATAAGTGATAAGATTAAAGCATAATATCATGACCACATATTATTACCACTTCACTGTGTGATCCATCAAGAAAGTTTGTGTAAAACCTTTTGAATATCAAGCATGTTATTGACCCAGTTGTCAGTGTCATCAACCTCATCAGATCAAGAGGACTTAATCACAGACAGTTCAAGGTATTACTTGACGATTTGGAAACTGAACATTACGATGGCCTGTACCACACCAGTGTTTGGTGGCCGAGTCTCGGCAAGGTGTTGAGGCCAGCGTGGAACCTCAGAGAAGAAATAGTGATGTTCCTAGAGATGAATGGCATTGAATGTGACTTTAATACTAACCTTGTCAATAAAGAGTGGAAGTTAGACTTTATGTTTCATGTTTATCGGAAGAATCAGCGAGCCTACTGCGTTAGCCAGGACCCCGAAGGGACCTGTTGCCCAGGACGCACGGCTAGGATGTGCTAGTAGGTCTTGGCCAGTATAGAACCTGGCTCTGGTGCCTTGGAAACACCTCTGCGTCCCATAATAATAATAATAATAATAATAATAATAATAATAATAATAATAATAATAATAATAATAATAATAATAATAATAATAATAATAATAATAATAACAACAATAACAATAATAATAATCGGCTGGCCGAGTGGCTAGAACGCCGGACTCTCGTTCGGGAGTCCCGGGTTCGATCCCTCGGTAAGGTGTGGGATTTTTTTCTGTCGGGGGCAAAAAGAAGATCCTAACCTGCACAGTTCGCAGCGACTGCACTAGCCAGGCGGTCTTAATTCCTCAGGCTCACAGACCACTCTGCCATACACCGCAAAGTACTATATTGGTAGTAAATGGCAGTTTGGCAGTTTAACGATAATAATGATAATGAACATTAATAATAATTATAATAATAATAAACATTAATCAATCAATCAATCACGTGCCATGCCGGAAAGCGTGGGTGGTCATGACTCGCCATTTCACTCGATCACCAGAGTCGTGGATCAGCTCAGTTTTCCTGTCTCGTCCATACCATGTGGCCAAGCCATCCAGGTATTTTCCTCTCGGTCTTCCTCTTGGTCTGTTCCCTTACCAGTTGTCACTAAGTTCTCCAATCCATTTCTTCTCATAACATGTCCAACAATTTTTAGACTGTCTACTTATAATTTCTCTAATCAATTTACGATTTTCATTTGTCTCCTGTAGTACTTGGTCATTGGTTTTTATATATGTCCATGGTATTCTTTGCAGTTTCCTCAGAAACCACATTTCTGCCGCCATCAGATGTTTCTCAGATTGACTACTCATTGTCCAAGTTTCACATCCATACAAACGAACAGGCTCTATGTATCCCTTCAACACTCTTTTTCTCGCTTCAGTTGACATCTTTGTATTGGTTAGAATGTTTTTCATCTTGCTAAAGGCTACTTTCCCCATGGCGATTCTTATTCTAATCTCTTCTAGGCATCTCCCATTAGATGATATGACTGTTTCGAGATAATTGTACCGATTCACTTGTTGAAGAATATTGCCATTTACTTGTATATTACATTGTGGTACTTCGTTCTTCCTAGTGACGACCATAATCTGTGTCTTTTTACAATTTAATTCTAACCCCAGTTGTTCACTGTGTACAACAACCGCATCTACTAATTGTTGCAGATCCTCGAATAAACATCACCAACAACAATAAAAATGAACACCAATAATAATAATAATAATAATAATAATAATAATAATAATAATGAACAACAACAACAACAACAACAACAACAACAACGTGTTCACACTATTTCATATGACATTTTATGCAATAGGAGCGTCTGGCTGAGAGGCTAGAACACCGGGTTCTTATTTGGGCGACCCGTGTTTGAATTCTTGTTAAGGTGGTAGATTTCTGAATTCTGTCCGAGGTAACAAGAAAGTCTCAACTTCCGCATTCGCAGCGACTGCACTACCCAGGCAGCCTGAACTCTCAGCTCAGAACCACGCTGTCCTACACCGCAAGGTACTATAGGCAGTAGTGACAATTAAACAGCGAATACATTGGCGCGTGGTTAAGTTTCTGTTGAGTTAATGTTCGTAGATACATACACCACAAAAAGTGTTTCTTTTTTTTAAGCGTAAAGAACTCTTTTACACACTTTTATACAGATTGGACATATGGTGCTAAACCCATAGCTTATCTCATCTCATCAGGCTCCTCTTATACCTTGCGGTGTCGAGGTAAAGCATAGACAGCGGGAGAGTGCCAGTGTATGGGCTTCATATTTAGAGGTTCCTGTGGTCTCTTTAATTCCCTCTATCCATCGTTTATGTGGTCGGTCTCTTCCTCTGCTTCCATATAGTCTATACATCATTGATTGTTGTGGCATACTGTTAGTTGGTAACCTACTTGCATAGCTAACCGTTTGATTTGCTGCCTTCTAATAAAATTTAGCGCATCAATAACCCTCACTTTAGTCCTGATTTCTTTACTTCCGATCTTACCTCTTCTTGATACATTGAGTATTCTTCTAAGGAATCTCATTTATGTTGTTGTGATGTTTATTTTCTCTTTTACTGTCATTGTCCCGGTTTGGCATTGGTATCATAGAGAGTTGATAGGAAGATTGTAAAGTGCTTTCTTAGTAGTTATTGATACATGTTTATTCTTTAGTGTTGGCACAATGCGTCCAATGAGAAGGTTTGCCTTATTGCATCTATTTTCGATCTCGTCTTCTGATTTGCCACTTGATGATATTATATGTCAACGTTTCACGTCGTTCGTTTGTCTTGTGTCGTGGCAGGTGATTAACACGCACAATAGAGTCGAGTGAATAAAAGTAACATGTATATACTTTCAATGGATATAATACAGATTATCACAATATGGTTACACAATCTAGAATATCAATCAGCAATGCGCTCGCTCGCTCACACCATAGCATCTCAGTTCACACAAACTAGCGCACACGCAGTATCGTACAATAACGCTTTCAGTGCTATCAAACAATTGTAGCGCTTATACAGTTCACTCGTTCTAGCCAACACACGGACACACCCTCTCTCGTTCACAGTCCAGTCTCGTCTCCCCAGGTTTCGTCCTGGGTTTAGCGTCACGTGGTCTCTGATCGCGTGCCGTCTCAGGGTCCTCGTGTCGTCTCAGGCTAGTCGTGGTCTCTAGTGCGTGTTAGGAAAGGGATCTCGTTCTGTCCTTCACCTCAGGTTAGTCCGTCCGTTACTGACTGTTGTCTCCCGTAATACATTCTAAGGGTGAACGTTCCTGTACTGTACTGTCTATTATTTCCATGTCCTGTCTACTATGTCCTGTCTCTGGAATCTGTCCTCTCTATAATGTTCCCAGGACTCTGACATGTTCCCGATGCTCCCTCCTGTGGCACTTATATTATAATATTAAGTGACACGTCGTTAGTTAGTTAGTTGGTCGACAGATCATAGTCATTGCACATCGAACCATTCAGTCCATAAGTGCTCGGATGCCCTCCTCAGCAAATCCCGCTGCTTGTAGTGGCTAACGACACCAGTTCTGTGTTGGTTTATCAATCTTCTTTGGCTTCCTGCGTAGTGTTCTTGTTTGACTACCCCTCTTTTAATTTGCTGTTCTCGCAGTCTGGCCATGGTTGTGGATTCACAGTCATCACTTGGTTCACGCAAAAGTCTTACTTCTTGTAGAGCATTCAGAATGTCAGCCTGGTCCATGGCGAGTCCGCCCTCCACAGTAGCCTTGCCTGCGAGCTTGTCAGCCCGCTCATTTCCTTGTACTCCCGCATGCCCTGGCACGAAGATGAAACTAATCTTTGCCAGCCGAGACCGCTCCAGAGACAGCAACCATTCTCTTCGGATCCACCCCATCTCTACCCTCTTGAGCATGCTCATTGAGTCGCTAAGGAAACATGCCCTAGTGAATATCTGTGTCTCGAGCCATGTTATTGCTTTACTTACTGCCATGACTTCCTTGTGGTCTCAACAAAAGCACCAGTCCTCCTTCACAATTCTCCCTCCGGCCTGAGCCGTAAAGGCCCATGAGCTTCTCACATGTCGGACTACCGACCCATCTGTGTAAATGACAGCATCACCGTCTAGCGAATTCTCTAACATCAACGCTTGAACTTCCGCCTCCACAGCAGCCGGATTTTCTTGTCTGCATTTTCTATCTAGTTGGATGCAAACTGAAAAGGACGTGCAGAAATCTGTTGGCACTTATACCCACTCTTCGCCAGGTTCTAAGTCCTCAAGTGAACTCACCTGTTGAAGAATGTCTTCGGCTTAACGCATCCACGACCGTCCTCTTTTTAACTTGTTTCCCTTTACCTTCATAATTTCACTATGCAGTGGATTTTGTGTGTTTTCGTTAACTCTGAGGTAGGCGTGTGATCTGCAAACTTGTATTCTCTCTTCAATGGTTGGAAAATCAAGAAAGTATCGCATCGCCCTGCATGCTGTATCTCGTGTACATCCAAGAATAATGCGCGTAGCTGCATTCTGTATCCATTCCATCCTTTCTATCTGCTTACGGTTGAGAGACAGGCACGTCGTTAATTGCCAATATAATTAGTCTGAACTAATTCGTCAGCGGACTGTCGGGACATTCTCTGGTCATCGTAATTGTCGGTTGGGGTGACAACTGTCGCTCAAAAAGATCTGATATATTTTTGAAACCTGTACCACCTAGAGTTTCTTTAGTGGTACATTCTCGTTCCATTGACATACAGAGTCTAAATCTGTGGCACATTCTACTACTGGGAACTTGTACTGGACTGAGATTACCATTGACTTATGTTATATTGGGGTGACCCTCAATCTGCAATCCTCTCAAGACACATCAGTGCCCACAGACAAATTGTCTCTTATTAGGATACTCATCACCGGAAGTATTATTTCTCGAGGTCCCCGTAAAATGGCTTTTAATTCAACCTCTGGTTGAGGAAATATGTACACATTGGTAGCTCTTTTTTGCTTCTGCTTTTTGGCAGGGTTTCTATGAAACATCAAGTGTTGTCCTTTAGGGTAACTTATGTCCCCTTTTAACAGTATTGGTGTAGAATTGTTCCCCTTCTCCCCTATAATATTGGATACTTACTTTAATTGTTCGTATGATGTATATGTGTAGCTCTTATGGTAATGTGTGTATTAATTACAATTTCACACGTCATAAATCGTTACGTATTAATTATTCGTGAAATGGACTACCAAGCAATGATTCTTGGATACATGTCTATAGGTGTAGTGTATTGTAACATTTATACAAAAAGTGACAAAATAAATGTGTTGCAACTGACGAATACAATATATAACATTGAGTCAAATGTGCACAGTATTCTGCACTTTATCTTTCATTCCTAAATTTTAATACATTCGTACTGTCTTTCGTTCCTCTTTCGTACTCTTGCATTCAAAGTGTATATTCTTATTAAATATCTAATTAAAGTTGAGGCAATTTTTAAATGTTACGTTTGTTAAACGATTTCGGTTTTCACAATTAACATTAGAAAAAATATGTCTATTTAACAAAAATGTAAGCGAAAAAATGCTTAAAATTTAGTTGTAGTTTTCCACTCTTCAAGTAATTAAGTGTTTTAGATATGTACACTGTTTTTAATTCGACACATAACCGTAGACTTTAAACACTGTTGAAGAATTAATAACCAATAGTTTAATTCGTAAATAATAGTCAAATTCACACGTACTAATCAAATTCACAATTAATAGTTCAATTCACTTCGCACATGGTTCTTGTGCTGTGCTGATAGTCACAACATGTACTTAAGTAACCCTGCTCTAAATGTATAGCTGTCCTAATGAAAATAAACTAACACTGTTGTAAATGTGTAGCATTCTTAGCAAAAATAAATTAACAGTGCTATAAATAAACTAACAGTGTTCTGAATCTGTACTGTTACTGTTTGTGCAACTAATTAAGAGAATAATAGTGATTTAAAATACGTTGAGGAGGTCTAATGATTGGCTTATTAGAGTCTCCGCTATCCTGGTAAGTAAGTCGGCTAGGGTGTTATCTGCTCCTCTGATGTGACTAATGGAAAAGGAGTAGTCTGAAGAAGCAAGGAACAACGTGCTATCCTATTATTTCTGGGTTTACCTTGCTGAGTTACGAGTAATGGAGAATTATCAGTCTGTATAAAGAAGTGCGTGCCTCACAGGAATTTAGCTAATTTAGTAACACTGTATACAAGTGCTAAACCATCATCATCATCATCATCATCATCATCATCATCATCATCGTTATCATCATATCCACCACCACCATGACCATCACCATCACCATCACCATCACCTTCATCATCATCATCATCATCATCATCATCATCATCACCATCACCATCATCACCATCATCACCATCATCACCATCATCATCATCATCATCATCATCATCATCACCACCACCACCACCACCATCATCATCATCATCATCATCATCATTATCATCATCACCATCACCATCACCACCATCACCATCATCATCATCATCATCATCAGCATCATCATCAGCATCATCATCAGCATCATCAGCATCATCATCATCATCATCATCCATCATCATCCATCATCATCATTCATCGTCATTCATCATCATTCATCATCATTCATCATCATCATCAATCATCAATCATCAATCATCATCATCAATCATCCACTTCTGCCGTCAAGCATCGTGGGGAGGAATAATTTATTCTCTAATTTCACCAGCTGACTCTTTGAGACAGTGAGCAGTCCTAGTCCATAAACAATCACTGAGAGGATCAAGTGCTGGTATAGTGTGAAAAGCATTCTCTGCTCTGTGTCCATTGCAGCCATAGTTTTAAGTGCAATGAGTCCCCTTTGAAACCTTGTCACAACCATCTCCACATGGTCCTTGAATGACAGGCTCCTGTCAAATGTGATTCCCAGATACTTCAGTTTGTTCTCTCTGTTGACGCTTCTACCATCTATCGTGAGGCTTAGGACATCAGCTCTCACAATCCTGTTGTCCAGAGAGCACCACAAAACATCCGCCTTTTCCGGGTGGATGACAGCACTCAGTTTTTTGCACCAGTCAATCACTTCATCTACTGTCTCCTGTAGCTCCTGGGCTGTTTGCTCCCTATCTCTCCCCTGCCTATATGCAAGTATATCATCTGCAAATGTTAGTATCCTTCCATCCCGTGGTGCTTCTAGGTTTGCAAGTGAATATGCTGTTTATTATCTGTAGTTTTGCGGACATTGGTATGTTTGGATGTTTCAGTAAGGGTGAAAGTTGATATATAAGTGCACTAGCTTTTTGACATCAGATTTCGATTTCTCTGTCCAATCTGCCATCTTCTGTGATCATACTTCCAAGATATTTGAATTCTTTAACTTGTTTCAGAGTTTTGCTTGTTATCTGTATACTTAGTGGGCCCGGCGATCTGCTAACTCGCATTACTTCGGTTTTGGCTGTATTTATTCTCATATTGTATCTCCTGCATGTTTACCTCAGATTATTAATATGATTTTGCAGTCTGTCCTCCTCTCTATAAAACAGGCACAGTTAATACTAATCGAGCTGACTGTAAAGGCAGGTGATCATATGTTTAACACTCCCCCATAGAAAATGTACATGTGGCTGGCAGATGGTATCTAACAAGGGAGAACGAAACTGGTGATATGGATATTATAATTGGCACATCAATGATATATGTATAGTTAGAGATATATGTTTGATGCTGGAATTTCAGGTAGTGGCTAGATCCATCTAGACCCAAACCTGATTGTTGAGTGAAGCACCTTGTTGAGTGAAGCCCCTTACAGAGTGAACCACCTCGTTTGTGTGATGCCCTTTGATAGAGTAGTGCCGAAAGCTATTTACCTGCAAGATTTTCCTCTGCCCATGTAGGACAGGTAACTTAGATAATTTATAATTGAACCTGAAAGGGGAGAACTAGAGCCATGGTTCTGCTCAAACCTGGACCAGTTCAACTCTACGAACAACCAACCGGAGTGTATATAGTTCTTTTTTTTCTTCAGATTACACATATATCCGTAGAAGATGAGCAGTAAATGTAATAGAAAGACAGATATTTAACTGGTGATATGGATATTATATTTGGCACATCAATGATATATGTATAGTTAGAGACCTGTTTGTATTGAAAAAAAATTTTTTTTTGGGGGGGAGGGGGGGGGGGGGTTAATGTAACGATCAATAACCCAATTTATGTTTATTAAATCATAAAAGTGAGGTCATGTCGTCTATTGAGTGTTTTTCTTGTCGTAGTTAAGTTGTTTAATTAAAACAAACCCTAGACAGTAATTAATTAACTGAGAGAGGAGAGGCAAGGAACCACCAATAGAATATTGTTGGTCGTAAGGGAAAATTTATCATTTGGTTTCCTAGCGGTATTCCTTGGTTCTCCAAGACTCTATTTATGAACTCAAGCAATTGGGACATTCAAGGTTAACTTAATTAGAACGGGCAGGATCACATTGGGAAAGAGGAACTTGATTGTCCTCTATATCTTTGAGATTGTCCCTAAAACATCCGATAGCTGATTTCTTTACATACTTTTTTTTTTTAATGTAAAATTTTATTTCACTCATTCAGAAGAAATAAAAGCAGGTGATAAAATGTTTAACACTCCTCCATAGAAAATGTACATGTGGCTATCAGACAGAATCTAACAAAGGAGAACGAACGCATCCACGTCAAACAGCACATAATCTGAAAAAAGACTGTCACTCAAGCACTGCTTGAACCTCAAGTACAAAAATGCAAAGTTTTTGTAACATCACATGATGATAGTCAGCAGCTGTCCAGTCACACATAAAAACATCAAACTGTTACAGCAATGCACGCCAGCTATGGTCACATGACTATTCTTAGCTGCTGCGTTGGAAGGAGACCAAATCGTTTCTTCTGTGTCGAGAATACTTGTCCTCAGGAGAAAATCTGGCAAGATGTGCTGACATAGTTGGGTCTTATTCATAGTTAAAGTATGAATAAATATCAGTTTTAATCATAGTCGACTAGTCAGCTCTTAATACCGTATATCCACGGCCGCTCACTAATCAATTTTAGTTTGAGCCAGTAAGAAGGTGGTTTATTTAAATAAAGAAGGTCGATATTTTATTTGGCAAATAAAATTCACGGTAAACAAAGACATTTATTGGATCCATCGATTCCGACATTCAATCACTCCGTCGCTGCCTGGGGACTGCGCCTCCCGGCAGTTTCCGCAGATCCATAGACCGTAATCGCTGGACACCCCGACTCTGCGACACTGATGCATTATACCCCGAGGGGACGGGTAGTGTAGATCATCTACAAAACATAAACCTAACACTAAAATCAACCCTAACCCTAAGCCTAGCCCCTAACCCGAACCACATACAGAACATAAACCTAACATTAACATAACCCTAATCCTAAGCCTAACCCCTAAACCTAACCCCTAACCCTAACCACATGTTACATCGAAACATGAAACATCGCGTTTCTCAGTTCTATATTTTAGTTCCGAATATTTTGTTATTAAAAAGTCACTTTCACCCATTTAATTGCTGAAGAATTTTTAAAAACAAACCGTGGTCTCTCGTGTTACAGGCGGAGAACCTTACCACAATGCTAATGAGGACACGGTTTTGAATCAACAAAAATGTATAATTTAGCCACACGCATGTCCAGGTGACGTCAAATAGTTAAGTCACGTGACTTGACAAATCACGTGACAAGCCGGGAAAGTTCGACTATGAATAAAGGAGAATTTATTCATATTTGGAGTATGAATAGTCACTTTTCTTCTTTAATGTGTAGACTCGGCCCCCATCCAGATTCATGTAGCACATAAGTAGCAACGACATGGTGAACAGAACAACTGAATTCACATATCTAGAGACAGTTTGCTGTTAGAGGCTGTTCACTTTACATATGTTGTCTATGTATGTTATGAACAACAGAGAGGACAGGAGAGTGGCGTGGGTGGTTAATTTCCTGTACAATGCTTGTGGCCCTGATCAATCAATCAATCATGTGCCATGCCGGAAAGCGTGGGCGGTCATGATTCGCCATTTCACTCGATCACCATGAGTCGTGGATCAGCTCAGTGTTCCTGTCTCGTCCATGCCATGTGGCCAAGCCATCCAGGTATTTTCCTCTCGGTCTTCCTCTTGGTCTGTTCCCTTCGATCTTGCCAGTTGTCACTAAGTTCTCCAATCCATTTCTTCTTATAACATGTCCAAAAATTTTAGACTGTCTACTTCTAATTTCTCTAATCAATTTACGATTTTCATTTGTCTCCTGTAGTACTTGGTTATTGGTTTCTCTATCTGTCCATGGTATTCTTTGCATTTTCTCAGAAACCACATTTCTGCCGCCATCAGATGTTTTTCAGCTTGACTGCTCATTGTCCAAGTTTCACATCCATACAAAATAACAGGCTCTATGTATCCCCTCAACACTCTTTTTCTCGTTTCAATTGACATCTTTTTATTGGTTAGTATGTTTTTCATCTTGCTAAGGCTACTTTCGCCATGGCGATTCTTGTTCTAATCTCTTCTAGGCATCTCCTATTAGATGTTATGACTGTTCCAAGATAATTGTACCGATTCACTTGTTGAAGAATATTCCCATTTACTTGAATATTACATTGTGGTACTTCGTTCTTCCTAGTGACGACCATAACCTGTGTCTTTTTACAATTAAATTCTAACCCCAGTTGTTCACTGTGTACAACAACCGCATCTACTAATTGTTGCAGATCCTGTGCATTGTTTGCAATCAATACTGTATCATCTGCATATCTAATGTTATTGATGTTTCGTCCCCCAATGCTGATTCCATTTACAGTATTGGTAATACAGTATTATACATTTGCAGTATTGGTGGCGGATACTTCAACAGACCTACAACAATTGTTAGACATTGTGATAACAGACAGTGTAAAGAAATGACTCTCCTTCAATATAAAACAAAGCAGTAATAATGGTGATATCAAAGAAAATGGTGACACCAATATGTGACATAGAAATAGAAGGGAAAATTCTTAACCAATTGGATAATTTTAAATACCTAGGGGCATTTCTAACATCAGATGGAAGATGTATAACAGAGATTAAGAGCAGAATAGGGCAAGCAAAAGCCGTATTTCAGAAAAATGAAGAGTATCTTATGCAATAAGTCACTATCACTGAATGTAAAAAGAGAGTGCTGAAACGCTATATAGAACCAGTTTTGCTGTATGGCAGTGAATCTTGAAATGTAAGTGGACAAATGTAAGTGGACAAATTAAGAAGAAATTAGAAGCAACAGAGATGTGGTTCCTGAGGCGAATGTTGCGAATTCCTTGGACTGCCAGAGTAACTAACAACGATTGCCTGACACAGGCTAATGAAACTAGAACATTATATACAACAATAAGAAAGAGACAAACAGCTTTCTTCGGTCATGTGATGAAAAGCGAGGCATTGGAGAACATCGTGACAACTGGAAAGATCGAGTCGAAGAGAGTCACAGCAGACTAAGAGAAATGATGCTGGATGAATTGAGACAGTGGCATGTAGGAATATCTTTGGCAGAGTTGATCCAGAACACCAAAGGTCGAGATTTGTGGAGAGCCATGAACGCCTACGCCAGCTGGCAGGGCACTTGATGATGATTATTATTATATTAGATATCTATGTTAAACAAATAAGGGGTGGGGTGGTTAGAAAGCAATGCACCATTTGGCAGAGACAGAGAAAGAGTCAGCGAGAGGGGAAAGAGGGAGTGATAGAACTATTTGTTCAAAATGAAAGAAATTTACAAATCTTTCAATACTGTGCAGTGTTTTAAAATATTGCTTGTCCAAGTTTTGTATTTACCAATTATGTTGCATGAACTTTACATTGTGTGAATATAAAACTTGGACCGGCAATGTTTTCAAACACAGCACAGTATTGAAAGATTTGTATTAAAAGTACACCCTATATAAATGACATTTCCTCTAATTATAATATTTCTCTATATAAACCCCATAAACATGCACGGTCTTTCGCCAGCGCTAAAAAAAAAAAAAAAACAATAAAATCAGTGCATGCAGGTCTTGACTGCACCAGGCCATTGTTTGTCCTGCTCACTTCGCCTATTAATCTGTCACCTCTCTAATTCCTATCACCTGAACAAGGGGTGGGCGAACTACGGTCTTCTCATTGGCAAGGCACACCAGACCGCCTAAAGTCAGTGAGAAGACCTGATCGTTCGGGTCCACATCGATTGACGGACGTCAGTCGCTGCGATCGGGCAAATCTTGAGCTGCGGCCTACGGTGGGTGACGTTGTAATATTCTGTTGTGATAATTTGGCCGTGTCCAGTGTGTGCCGCGTGGTCTAGTGTTTACACACCCGCTTCACACGCCAGTGAATGCTGGGTTGTTTCCGGTTCCAGTCAAGGATATGCACTACTGACGAGCTCAAACGAGAGCGAAACTCGAGTATAGTGCTTCCACATTGACGTGGATAAGCCTTAAGTTCATACCAGAATACGATCAGCGTTGCCTGTGGTAGGTTGTGCTCAATATTTAAATCTCAAATCCCGAAACAACAAAATAAATCAATAATAATAATAATAATAATAATAATAATAATAATAATAACGAACATCATCAACAACAACAACAACAACAACAACAACGTGTTCACACTATCTCTGTATGACATTTTATGCAATAGGAGCGTCTGGCCGAGATGCTAGAACACCGGGTTCTTATCTGGGAGACCGGTGTTTGAATTCTTGTTGAGGTTGTAGATTTCTGAATTCTGTCCAGGGTAACAAGAAAGTCCTAACCTCCACAGTTCGCAGCGACTGCACCACCTTGGCAGACTGAACTCTCAGCTCAGAACCACGCTGTCCTACACCGCAAGGTACTATAGGCAGTAGTGACAATTAAACAGCGAATGCATTGGCGCGTGGTTAAGTTTTTGTTGAGTTAATGTTCGTAGATACATTCATCACAAAAAATGTTTCTTTTTTTCCCTTTAAGCGTATGAACGGTTTTACACGCCTCAAAGCGAATTAGGCATATGGTGCTGAACCCATATCTCATCTCATCGCATCTCATCTCAACAGGTTCCTCTTGTACCTTGCGGTGTCGTGGTAAAGCATAAACATCGGGAGGGTGCCCGCGTGTGGGCTTCATATTTAGAGGTTCCCATGGTCTCTTTAATTCCCTCTATTTATCGTTTACGTGGCCGGCCTCCTCCTTTACTCCCGTCTGGTCTGTGCATCATTGCTTGTTGTGGTATACTATTAGTTGGTAATCTAGTTATATGGCCAAACCATATAACCTGTGTTTTCTTATAAAATCTAGATGGAAAAGAAATGGAAGATTGATGAGGCAGTAAAATCGGTGCAAAGTTCGCTCCAGCTAAAGGGAGTGATGGGACATAACCAGTCCAACAGACAAGGCTTTTAGTTTTAGCAAAATAGACAAGTAATGGTGGTCAAAGGCCTCGGCCAGTCAGAGCAGAGACATGGTAGTCAAGATGATTCGCAAAGGCGAGGACGAGAGGCGAGTGCAGAAAGCGGTGTAGCAGACGCAAGGGCAGAGGGTGTCATGGGAGGGAACTCAGCAAACGTCCCTCTCGTAGAACGACATTTGGCGCTTGCCGCCATTGAGAATAAGCTTCCTTGTCAGATCACTTTACGACCTCCTGCCATCAGCTGTTAACCTCATCACACGGGGCATATCCGACGATTCAACATGTCCCCTGTGTAGCAACACGCAGACCAAGAGGGCCCAGACCGTAGATCACGTACTGTCTGCCTGCAGAGCGGCCCTTGGGCAAGGCCGATTGACGTGGCGCCACAACAAGCTTCTCACCGAACTGGCAGCCATAGTGGATGTAGCAAAGACTCCAGGCAAATAAGGGGACTGTTGTCAAAGTCGAGTGGATACGCTTCGTAAAAGCTGGACAAAAATCGAACAACAGAGTCGACTTCCCTGACAGCCTGTCATCCATCCTCGGGGCGCTGAAGACTGGGAGCTGACAGTAGACCTGAAGGGCCGTGGCAAATACCCATTGGAAATTCTGAAGTTCAAGCTGCTACAAGATATTGTAGTGTGCTCTCCGTCGACTCAACAGTTAGTACTAATCGAGCTGACTGTTCCGTTCGAGTCAAGAGTCGAGGGGCAGCACACCCATAAGATGGAGACATACAGTGAGATGATCGCAAGCCTGAGACAAGAAGGATATACGGTCAGGCTTTTCGTCATTGAGATAAACACGAGAGGCTTTGTTGCCAACTCTGCATACAACGTGGTGAAACAACTATACAATCATGAACCCGGGCACTTAAAAGACTGGGCGAGGCAGCGGAGAAGGCCTCGAGCTGACTATGGAGCAAGCGCAATACGGGGTCGGACAAGGATACGCAGTAAATGGTTCAACTTTTCATGCAATGTTAGTCACCGACTCTCAAGAAGAACAACCTCGGTAACACAACAGCCTCGCCAGAGGAGTACTACCTCACAATGAGACAGAAACAACAGCTACTGCGAAGTCGACAAGGGAAAGTCTCGACAGATACGCACTATAGTAGAAAGAGGTCCGGGAGTCATGACCCAGACGGGTCCACCCAATGACAGTGTCAGGAAGGTAAAGGGGCCGAAACATTCGTCGAGGGAAGGACGGCTTCTGATGATCAGAAACCTCCTGTCGTGCTTGCTCCCCGGCGGAATTTTTAGCGCTAGTGCTACTATATCCCTAACTTTAGGACTGATTTCTTCATTTCTGATTTTCTCTCTTCTGGATACATTGAGTATTCTTCTCAGGAAACTAATTTCAGTTGTGATCTTTTCTTTTCTCTTTTTCTGTCATTGTCCAGGTTTGGCTTTGGTAACATAGAGTCGGCAGGAAGATTGTGCTGTGGAGTGCTTTGTTAGTTGCCATTAATACATGTTTAATCTTTAGTATTGGTGCCATTTGTCCAGTGAGCTGGTTTGCCTGATTGCATCTATTTTCGGTATCGTCTACTGATTTGCCATTTGATGATATTATACTTCCTAGGTACTTGAGGCTCTTTACTTGCTTCAGGGGATGTTCTTCTAGATGAATTTTTATTGTGCTTTCTTCTTTGGTTATAGTCATTACCTCTGTGTTCATCATCATCAAGTCCCATGCCGACTGGCGTAGGTGTTCATGACTCCCCACAGATTACGGTCTTTGGTTTTCTGGATCATCTCTACCGTTGATATTCTTCCATGCCACAGTCGCAATCCATCCAGCATCATTTCTCTTGGTCTGCCTCTACCTCTCTTTCCCACGATCTTTCCAGTTGCCACGATGTTCTGCAATGCTTCTCTTCTCATCATATGACCAAAAACAGCTGTTTGTCTCTTTCTTATTGTTTTATATAATGTTCTAATTTCATTAGCCTCTTACAGGCATTCTAGGTTAGTTAATTTCGCAGTCCAAGGAATTCGCAACATTTGTCTCAGGAACGTCTCTGTTGCTTCCAATCTCTTCCTAATTTGTTCATTTACATACGAAAATTCACAGCCATACAGCAAAACCGGTTCTATTATATATAGCACCTTAGCACTCTCTTTCTTACATTCAATGTTAGTTAGTTAGTCGCAATTCCAACTTCACAGCAACGGGTCGTCCCCAATATGCTCCGTTCCTGTGCCAGTGAAAATGTAATTAGCAGAGCGTGGTTTCGATCTACGGACCTCTGGGTTTTGGGCCCACCACGCTTCCACTGCGCCGCTCTGCTATTAGAATGATACAATGTCCAACAGTTGTAGATCTTTTGCATTTTCCGCCACCAATACTGTGTCATTTGTATTACTTGTGCTAATTTTCATGTTATGTGCCATACATACTTCGTTCAGACTATTTATGTGGACCTGTAGTTTTGATTATAATTTTGCTATTAATGCTTGATCGTCCGCAAATAATAGTTCTTTAATGTTGTGGTTTGCCATTGGTTCTACTTCTGCGTTCTGTTCTTCATGCGGTGTTGTTACGGTCTCTCTTTGGCTGCTTTCTTTACATATGCTATCTATATAGGTTATGAACAAGAGGGGGGACAGGACACAACCATGTCGAACTCCGGATCTTATGGTGAAGGTTTCTGAGTATCCTCCATTTGTTCTTACTGTGGACTCACTGTTGGTGTATAAGCTTCTACATAAGTTTGTTATATGTATACTCACTCCATATCTTTTAAAGATTTCCCATAGCTTGTTTCAATCTACTCTATCAAATGCCTTTTCTTGGTCGACAAAGTCTAAGTAGAGTATCTCATTATATTCGGTTGATTTTTCTATTAGTTGTCTAAGAGCAAAGATGGCATTTGTGTATCATTTTGTTTTTCTTAAATCCAAGTTGCATTTCGCTAAGCTGGGGTTCTATTATAGGTCGTAGTATTTTCTCTAGAATGTTAAACCCATATATGTTGGTGATATTATCTCTATCAATACCTCCCACAGCACTTCCTGGAAACCATGTTAGCTTGGGTAGACTTGCAGCACAGGTTAATTATTTAGGAAATCCACTCCGATGTGGATTCGAACTGATGACCCTAAAGACCGGCAGACAAGCATCTAGCCACTATTCTACCGTGGCTCCCACACACATATACACACACACACACACACACACACACACACACACACATACACACGCCGCGCTATGTGTTCCGTGCCCGATATTTAAAATTTATTTTTGTCTATGGGACAGAATTCTGAACCTCGGCTCAAATACATATATTGTATGCTAGTCTCCCTTGTATAGATAGTCCTGTGTCTGTGACGAAATATTAAAGTTTGTTGCATATCCTTTACAGGTCGTTGCAGTCAACACCAACATTTTTTACTGTTGAAAGTTACTTGGCAAATTTACGTTCAGTAGCTTGCCATTGTTTTCTGAACAATCGATACCCATAGCATTTCGTTGAAACCAACGCAAAGCGATCTGCTACCAAATCGAGCGCAGATGTATTTCGAACGTGGGTATGCGGGATCACGAACTACGGCCGTAATGCTTTCGCCTTCGAGCCGGCGACGAAGCATTAACCAAACACGAATCCCACATTCGCCATTCGAAATCATCTGCATGCGATTTAGAGGCAGACCGCCCGTGTTTACGTCTAATGGTGTCAGCGTCGGTGGTTCAGAAAGCAATGCCAACCTTTTTTTCGCATATCCTGTATAGGACATCGCTGTCAACATCAGCATCTTTCAATTTATTGTTGATTTCTTGGCAAAATTACGCTGAGTAGTTTGCCATTGCTTCCTGAGCGGGCGGCTCCCATACCCGGTAAGTTATCAACTCGGCGAGAACTGCTACCGATTTTCGTGCAGATCACGTTACTCATGAGAATATACGGGATTACGGAGACAGACGATAATGCCTAGGCCTGGGAGCCCGACAATGCCAAACTACTGAACTTAAATTTGACTAGTAAATCACACATAGTCTAGAAAATGTTGGGGTTGACTGCGACATCGTGTAAAAGATAGGCAACTAACTTGATACTCCCTTGTGTCCTAAACTTCATGATTACAGTTCTTTATGTGTTCTTTGTTGTAAAACGTACTATGTGTAAGATAATGAGAACAATAAGACACTATGCTCTTGAATCGTTGGTAGACATCATCATTATCATCATCACTCAGTGCCTTGCCGGCTGAGGTGGACATTCATGCTTCTCCAGAAAGTGCGATAAGCTACGGCATTGAACAATCCGTGTGTTGACTCCCTTCCATGCTATGTACACAAGACTGTCAAGAATATTCTCACGCTGTCTTCCTGTATCTCTCTGTCCACATTGCTGTCCGGCTGTTACTTGTTCCAATGTTTGTCTTCTCATAAGGTCACCAACAAGTATGACTGCTTATTTCTGATGTTTGTCATAAGTTGTCTTTACCACTCAGCTTCCCTCATAATGTTAGATTGCTCAGTTTGGCTGTCCAGTTATTTTTCATCCTTCGTCTATAAAACAACATCTCCAAAGCTTCTAGGGATTTTTTCGCCTGTTTACTAATTGTCCAGGATTCGCAGCCGTATGTTAAAATTGGTGCTATGTAGTGCAAGAACTCTTCTTCAAACATTCAAGGAGAAGTATCTATTGCACAACATGTTCTTCATTTGATGGAATGCAGTTTTTGCATACTAGTTTACATAATACACACACTAATTTAATACGTTGATCTCCTGAAAATGGCCAGTCTGAGGACTGACACTAGTGAAACCCTGAGGAGTGGATGTAGGCGGATGTCCTATCGCTCTACTGCGGAAATGGTTCAGGTAAGACAATGAAGTAGCAGGCGCGTCGGTGAAGTTGATAGGGAGCTGCGCTGATGTCATGAGCACGGTCGAACATGAGTTCGGCGCCGGCATTTGTCGCCTGCGAAAGTGAGGGAGTAACTGGTCATCAATTCCTCCGTACAAAGTTTCTTTAACGACAATGAAGTGAAGAAAGTGAGGGAGTAACTCGTCACCAATTCCTCCGCACAAAGTTTCTTTAACGACAATGAAGTGAAGAAAGTGAGGTGGTAACTGGTCATCAATTCCTCCGCACAAAGTTTCTTTAACGACAATGAAGTGAAGAAAGTGAGGGAGTAACTCGTCATCAATTCCTCCGCACAAAGTTTCTTTAACGACAATGAAGTGAAGAAAGTGAGGGCGTAACTGGTCATCAATTCACCGTACAAAGTGTCTTTAAAGACCATAAAGTGAAGAAAGTGAGGGCGTAACTGGTCATCAATTCCTCCGTACAAAGTGTCTTTAAAGACCATAAAGTGAAGAAAGTGAGGGAGTAACTGGTCATCAATTCCTCCGCACAAAGTTTCTTTAACGACAATGAAGTGAAGAAAGTGAGGGAGTAACTGGTCATCAATTCCTCCGTACAAAGTTTCTTTAACGACAATGAAGTGAAGAAAGTGAGGGAGTAACTGGTCATCAATTCCTCCGTACAAAGTGTCTTTAAAGACCATAAAGTGAAGAAAGTGAGATTTTCACTCCCTAAGTCCTCTTCTTTCATGGCGTTTAGTCATCGTAAATCTGCTTTTTAAAATGTTTTCTGTCTTTAAATTTTGAAAGATTGTTGGGCGTTATGAATGCTTTCTATTCTTATTCGTTTTTATTCAAGGACTTGTACAGATTATTCCTTGCATATGCTTTTACCAGGCTGCCAGAATTCTTCCTCACTCAACCCGTCTACTAACTGTTGCAGGGCCTAGTACTTTGTGATCACAATTCATGTCTTGGTTTCTTGAATTGAGTTGAGTTGACTTGAGTAAAGAACCGATATCACAGTATTCGGGATATTCCCTATGTGCTCCATCATCAACTTCAACAGTCAGTGAAGAGTCCCAATACTAATGGTACCAGAAGCAGTCAGATTATGTGTCCGGCGGGCCTTTTCTCGGAGTCCTATGTGTCGGCTAGATCCTCTGGTCACTCCCTGCAGCAACATTCACTCCGGGGTTTATTTCTGAGATATTCTAAGTGTTTATAAGATGTTATTATCTCTCGAGTTTCAACTTGATTTATTACTATTATTATTATTATTATGAGAAGAAGAAGAATACGATAGTGATCAGAATGTACATCATCTCATCACACCGTGTTCCTCTTGTACCTTGCGGTGTCGAGGTGAAGCATAAGCAGCGGTATAGTGCCCGTTTATAGTCTTCATATATTGAGATTCCCGTGGGCTCTGTTATTTGCTTTTCATTCTATCATATATTGGTTCCCTGCGCTGAGATTATTTAGAGATTATTTAGATAAATTTAGGGCCACATATTCACTAATTGAGGCAATTCCTCCTGTGGCATAAAAAAGATCCTGTGTTTATAAGTCTTTAGTCTGATCAATTCCATCTTGTTTGACATACTCCAAACATTCTACTTGTGTTATAGTTCATGTAACCTACCACAAGTGCCTTGTTCTGCAGTTCATACATACTTCTAACATTTTAGTGGAAGGCTCACAATCACAAATAAAGAGCATCTGTTGGATTGTTTCCCTAGGGCATGCCGGTGTTGTGGGAAACGAGCAAGCGGACAGAATGGCTGGGTCTGCCCCGCTCGACGGGGTATTGGTGCATGGCAAGACAGACGTTGCCGGGCACTTTCGGAGCATGTGTATAGTGTGGACGAACAGACAGAACATCATGACCTGGAGAGAATGGTACTGCAGGGAGTGACCAGAGGATCTGACCGACTCCAGAGGCATCTGAGGAAATGCCAGACGGCCACATAATCAAACTGCTATAGGTACCATTAGTGTTGGGACTCTTCGCTGGCTGTTGAAGGTGAGGACGGAGCACGTATGGGAATGTCCTGAGTGCTGTGATGCTGGTTTTTATCTCAGCTCAGCTCAACTCAGCTCAACTTAACTCAACTCAACTCAATTCATCGGTGTATATGTATTCTTCTTTTTCTGCGGTTATCCGGAGAGTTTTTTCTGACGTGACTGCGTTGTGCCTGTTTACATCACAGCTGCGTCCTTGCGCCGTTAGGCCGACACGTGTGTATGTCAAAACATGGAAGTTTTCCTAAATGAAAAGAGTAAGTTGGCAATTCAGACTCCGTGCGGCGTTCTCCGCAAGCGTCATGTTCTTGGATGGCTGAGTTACATTTCGTTCCTTGACTTTATTTTTCCTTTTATTTATTTATTTATTATTTATTTATTTATTTTCATAATTGGTTGGAATTTGTAACTAAAGTTTTCAATGAGATGGGTTAATCAGCTAAACCAACACTCCTGATACGATCTGTATACACGATATGTACGGTGGGTTACAATGTTACTGTTCTTTTTGCCATTGAAAGGAACCATTAAAACGCTTTTTGCGTTTAAAATTCATTGGCAGATGGAAATATACAAGAGTAGACAGTAAGGATCTTTGCAGAGGCTAGATTTCAAACTAAGGATAAGAAAATAAAGTAAAGGACCATTCACTCCCCACATACTTATTGACCATTTGGCATTCGTGGTGTGATGTGGTTAGTACAACGCCGGTCTATTTTACTTCCTGAGGCATTTCTGGTGCTCATTTTAGAAAACAAATATAATAATATAGGCATTGCCAAAATGTTTTTAATAACATCAAATCAGTATTAACATCGAGAGAACTAAATAATGTATTAAAATGAGAATTGTCAAATGTTATGTACATTCAATACTATAATATGGCGCGTCAGCCTGAACAACGAACAAGCAATTCGAAATTTGAATAGAGGCCCTGGAGGTGGGGATGAACAGAAGAATATGTCGCATTTCATGAAAACAGAAAGAGTCGGATGCAGAGGTTCTAGAAAAGATGGAACTGAAATGAGAGTTGATTAAAGAAATAAAAAGGAGGCTAGTGAAATGTTTCGACCACGTTGAAAGACATAATACTCTAATAAAAACCATACTGGAAGGCTAGATTGGAGGCAAGCGAGCAAGAGGTAGACAACTATACAAGTGGGGAGATATCAAGAGATGTAGGAACAAGGGTCTGACAGAATATACAGGGTATATGTAAAGTCTCACTACACATTGTATGTAGAACAAATTTGACAAATCCTTTCTTCTGTTGATGACATCATTTTATTTGGAGCTCAAAGAATTACTCCAGCAGACGACAGCCATTCGCTGCATATTGCTTCACGGTGGACTGTGGAGCACATTTTTTATGACATCTTGTACTTCATTTTTCAAATTTATTCTACATACTAAATGTAGTGAGACTTTTCAAACACCCAGTATAACCAAGGCGAGAGACAGTGTTGAAAATCCATCGCAACCGGCCTGCATTGTGGAGACGGCACCTGATTGATTGGATTTAGGCTGTATAGACCTTGGAGCCCACGTCAATTTGACAAATCTGCCTAGAGGTCACATGTGGTGGTATATTATCTTACGGCTGATTTAGTTACAGTCATCATTTACAGACACAAACTGGTGTTTGCACACACACACACACACACGCACACACACACACACACACAGACACACACACACTTAATTCACACACACACTCACACACATACATACACTCACCCACACACACACATTCACACACACAAACACTCACCCACACACACACTCACACACAGACACACACACTACACACACGCGCGCACACACACACACACACATTTATTTCCATATAACCCTGGCTCCCAAGACGACCCACCCTAAAATGGGTGCAAGGAAATGTCTTGAGAATTGAAAGCGGAAGACACGATCGATATTGACTAGCTCACCCATGGAATGTAGACTGGTGTCAATAAAAACACGGTGCTGGAACCATATATCCTACACGCCACATGGCGTGCAACATGGTTCTGTAATTTTACGTCGACATTATTAACTTGATGATGGTGACTAAACAAAGCATTGTAGTTGGCGTCAACAACCCCCTAGACTTTACCCTTACTCACGTGATTACGTCTGAATATAGCTCTTGAGAGCCTTGTTATCAATCCACTTAATAATCATGAGTACGATTGCTTTTATAAATAGAACACAAAGATACATTCATGGTGGTCTGAACATCCTGTGCGTCTTATTATTTTTACATTAGCAAAGCATTCACTAGTGCATGTTTCCTTAGCGACTCAATGAACATGGTCAAGAAGATAGGGATGGGGTGGATTCGAAAAGAGTGGTTGCTGTCTCTGGAGTGGTCTCGGCTGGCAAAGATTAGTTTCATTTTCGTGCCAGGGCATGCGAATGTATAAGGAAATGAGCGAGCTGAGAAGCTCGCAGGTAAGGCTACTGTGGAAGGCTGACGCGCCATGGACCAGGCTGACATTCTGAATGCTTTACGAGAAGGAAGTCGCTCGCAAGAACCAAGTGATAACTGTGAGTCTACAATGAGTACTATAGTTAGGTTAGCCGTAATTTACCGGAATTTTTTTTTCCGGTTATTTGTTTTTGTGTCTCCAATGTGGGGACAGTAAGCGCACTCGTTATGTTAAATTCTCCGATTATTTCAAGATCGCATTAAAACAGAAACCAATTACAGAGTATTGTAGTTCCCTCCAATGTCTACGAATCTATACATCTAGGATTCTAAAATGTTTCTTCTTACCGAGATAAAGAGACTGTCTTTTTAAGACGTAAGTAGACTCGTAAATTCCGTTTTATATAGACTTTGGGCATTGATCTAGTATGAATAATTAAATTGAGCATCCATTTGTACGCGTATTGGGTAATTTTCGACTATTTAGGTCGTTGGTAACACCCCAAACTGAAATGATGAAGATTGCATGATATGATGCTGTAATGGGATATTTCAATGGCGGGAGGTAGCAGCTTTCCGTGTCAATCCAGCGATGAAAATTTAATATTTTATGGACTCTACAGAGCGACGGCAATGATAATAAATGCATGTTTGCATTCAACATCCATTCTAGTATTTACGTGTAAGTTTTCATCACGCTACTCGGTCGGGATCGTTTATATTGGGGTGACTTTGTAAGGCGAATTTTCTGGTTAAAATGGATCTCAGTCTCGCGGCCTCGCTTTGACAATAGCTCGCGCGGTAGTACGCGCGGTCATACGTCATCACAGCATGACGTGGGGATGTCTATATCTGTGTTAGTCAGTCAGTCAGTCAGTCAGTCAGTCAGTCAGTCAGTCAGTCAGTTAGTTAGTTAGTTAGTTAGTTAGTTGGTTGGTTATTTAGTTAGTTAGTTAGTTAGTTAGTTAGTTAGTTGGTTGGTTGGTTGGTTGGTTGGTTGGTTTGTTATTTAGTTAGTTTGTCGCGGCTCCATCTTAACGGCAACGGGTGGTCCCCATTATGCTCCGTTCTTGTGCCAGTGAATATCACACAAAATGCTCCACACTGCCCTATGTGAACAATGGAATAGACAGGAGTATCGGCAAGCCAACAGCCCGCAGAGGTACACTGTGCATAATGCCGCCGCCAGAATGCCAACATAAAAGTCCTCCACGAAATATACAGTTCATCGTCGATGGAATCGGCAATCACCAGAAAGACCTCATTGACCCGGGTTTTATCACATAAGACTAGATCTCTTTCCGTGTGTGTGTGTGTGTGTGTGTGTGTGTGCGCGCGCGCGTATATGTGTGTATACATATATATATATATATATATATATATATATATATATATATATATATATATATATATATAATATATATATAGATATATATATATATATATATACACACAATTGGCACCTTTCCGTCTTGACAGACGATAGTTTGGTACATTGTGCTTTAAAAAGGCTTAATAACTACGATCCATGGCGGTGGCGAGTGTGGCTGGTAAGGCCAATTCTTGCTGCAAATGCTTGCCCACAGTAGGTGCATGTGAAAACATGGTCACTTCCACCATTTTGCACCATCTTACGTCTGCAATCATTTTCTCCTTTGTCTTTATTCCGTTTCTGATAGTTGCCCTCCATGCATCACGTTCAGCGGCGACGTGCTCCCAATGTGCGTTATCAATGCCTGTATCAATCATGTCCCGCTTACACACATCTTTGTATCGTAGGCTTGGTAGACGAGGACTTTTGTTTTGGCAGTAAGCTTCCTGTTCTCCCAGACTCTTTTTGCTAACATGCTCATTGTTGTTGCTGCCTTGCCAATTCTGATGTTGATTTCCTGATCGAGGGATAATTTGCTATTTACCTCTGATCCTAGATATGTAAAATGGTCTACTATCTCCAGTTCGGCGTCGTCAATAAAGATTGATGGTACACCATGTGCACCTTGTGACATAATCTGTGTCTTCTTTTTGTTAATTGTTAAACCAAATTCAGAACAAGCATTGGAGAATGCAGATAGTAGATGTTGTAATTCTTCCTCAGAGTGGGTGGTAATCGCAGCATCATCCGCAAAAAGCAACTCTCTGATTAGTACCCTGCTAATTTTGGTCTTGGCCTTCAATCTCTGAGCATTATAGAGGCCACCATCAGAGCGTGAGTGAATGTATATACCATCATCCTGATCACGAAAGGCATATTTTAGTAGAAGTGAAAAGTATATCCCAAAGAGGGTGGGGGTTGGTACACAGCCTTGCTTAACTCCACTCTTGATTTCAAACTCTTCTGAAGTTGAGCCACAATGGACAGAAGAGTTGGTAGGCAGCCAATCTTCTTTAGTGCTTTGAAAAGACCCTCACGACTGACCAAATCGAATGCCTTTGTGAGGTCGATGAAGGCAATAAACAGTGGCTGATTTTGTTCCCGGCATTTTTCTTGCATCTGTCGCAATGAGAATATCATATCAATGGTAGACCGGTTCTTACGGAAGCCACACTGTGATTCGGGGTAGACTTGATCTCCCAGGACTTGAAGTCTGTGCAGGACAATTCTGGCAAATATTTTCCCAACAATACACAGAAGTGAGATACCCCTATAGTTGTTACAGTCGCTCCGATCTCCCTTGTTCTTGTACAGCGTTATGATGTTTGAATCTTTGAAATCCTGTGGGACTTGTCCTTCTCGCCAGCATAGATCTATTAGATGGCGGATCTGTACAGCGAGTGGGTCTTGCCCACTCCTGATCACCTCTATTGGAATCCCATCCTTACCTGGAGCCTTGCCAGATGCAAGCTCATTTATAGCACACTTAACTTCTGTTATAGTGGGAAGTGTGTCCAGGTGGTCAAGAGTTGGCAGGGCCTCTATGGCGTTGAGGGCATCATTCGCTAGCTTGGTCTCACTTGAGTAAAGCTCTAAATAGTGCTCCACCCATCTATCCATCTGCTGTTTCTTATCAGTGATGATTTCTCCAGTCAAGGTTTTCAGCGGTGCACTTCTTTTGATCATTGGACCACAGGCTTTCTTTATCACTTCACACATGCTTCTGATGTTTCCCTTATCACTTGCGATTTGAATGGACTCACATAACTTGATCCAATAGTCATTCGCACACTGCCTGGCAGCCTTTTGCACATCCTTCCTAGCTTGCCTTAGCTCACTCAGAGTGTTACGCGTTGGTCTTTCCTTGTTTCTTAAGAGAGCTATCTTCTTTTTATCAATCAAGGGCTGCAGTATCTGTCTGTTTGCCGCAAACCAGTCCTGCCTCTTATGATCCACAGTGCCGTAAACCCCTACCGCTGTTTTATAAATAGTTTCCTTAAGTTTACTCCATTTATCATTTACTATACAATTTTCTGATGTATCATTGAAAGCGTCTTCAAGTTGCTGTTGAAATTCAAAGCACTTTCCAGGATTGTGAGTGTTAGTAATATTAATCCTGGGGCTAGACTTGTGTTTAGCTGTGTAGATTCTCTTTGGTCTCAGTCTAACCCTTGCAACAACCAAAGAATGATCTGTATCACAGTCAGCACTGTGGTAACTTCGAGTTAATGATGTATGGTTCAGATGTTGTCTCCGTGTGATAATGAAGTCCAGCTGATGCCAATGGCCGAATCTTGGATGTTTCCATGTGACCTTATGCATCTCTTTTGTTTTAAAAAAAGGAGTTTGTAATACATAGGTCATTTCTAGTGCAATGCTCCAGCAGCCTTTGCCCATTATCATTCATGCGACCGATGTTGTATTTTCCAAGGCACACTGGCCATGAACTCGAGTCCTTGCCCACACGAGCATTGAAATCACCGAGCATATAAATGTAGTCGGATTTTGGAACTGCCTTGATCGCAGAGTCTAGCTGCTCATAGAACGTATCCTTCACATCATCAGAGGAAGCGAGTGTCGGTGCATATGCAGTGAGAATGGTGGCAAATCCACAGGAGGTTGCCAAGCGAAGTGATAATAATCTTTCATTACCTCCATCTTGGATATCAATCATTCCCAGTAGGGAATTCATCACTGCAAAGCCCACACCATGTTGCCTTTTTTCTGCCTGCCCTCTTCCCTTCCAAAAAAAGGTGTAATTGTTTTCCCTGAGTGACCCTTCCTCAGCGAGTGTATGTTCACTCCCTACTAAATCTGTCTCTACAGGCTTGGACCGTATGTTCACTCCCCACTAAATCTGTCTCTACAGGCTTGGACCGTATGTTCACTCCCCACTAAATCTGTCTCTACAGGCTTGGACCGTATGTTCACTCCCCACTAAATCTGTCTCTACAGGCTTGTACCGTATGTTCACTCCCCACTAAATTTGTCTCTACAGGCTTGGACCGTATGTTCACTCCCCACTAAATATGTCTCTACAGGCTTGGACCGTATGTTCACTCATCACTAAATCTGTCTCTCTAGGCTGGGACCGTATGTTCACTCCCCACTAAATCTGTATCTCCAGGCTTGGACCCTTTGTTCACTCCCCGCTAAATCTGTCTCTCCAAACTTGGACTCTGTTCACTCCCCGCTAAATCTGCCTCTCCAGACTTGGGCCCTCTGTTCACTTCCCGCTAAAACCGGCCTTTCCAGGGTTGGACTCTCTATTCTGCTGCACTTTGTACGCCATCCCCGAGAGCTTTCACCCCCGATAGCTCGCTGGAACGTGAAACATCATTCTAAAGTCCGTTATTGAGAACTGTGTAGGGAAGGGATAAGTGTAAATTCCGACGGCTTACTCACCAGATCCCCCGTGTGATCACTACTTGCATACGACATGTGCCGTATACTATTTCTCAGATAAATTGTTTACTTGTGAATAGTTGTCATACTTCTCGTGTTAGGCAATTTCATACTTCTCGTGTTAGACGTGTTCATACTTTTCGTGGGCAACGCTCTATTGACACAGAACAGCAGATATACTTAGCTATTACGTGCTGAGATTTCAAGTGGCCCTTGAATGTTTACATCATTACCCACTACAGACTTGCTTCTTTTTCAAGTGTTGACAATTATCAAATGGGAGCAGCACAGGGAGCATGCAGGAGCTGGCACGCTTGCCTTCCAAAACCGATGGACATGGGTTTTAATTCGCATCGAGGAGGATTATGATTTTTTTAATTCACCTGGGCTCCTAGATTGTCCCAAACTAATACAGTGCAAACATCTTTAGGCGATCTCGCATGAGACGAATTTCTGTTGTGAAGAACAATATTGTATTGTACGTTGTAAATGCAGAACTATATGCTTGAACTCTTATAAGAGGAATTTCTAATAAGAAGAACTTTTTCTTGGGTCCTAGGTAAGTTCTCCGTCAGTCTCCGTGGCCAAAGGCTTGTGAACGCGGTTCGTGAGCCGCTTACCAGGCGTTCGAAACGCAGCCGCGACCGATTTGTGCAGCAGACCGTGTCGCGTTGTGGTATAACGTGTTGGTATGGGAGCCGGTCGTCCAGAAAGCAATGGCAAACTACTGAACGTAAAATTTGCCTAGTACATCAACAGCAGCTGAAAAATGCTGGTGTTGACTGCAACGTCCTGCAAGGAATATGCAACATTTTTTTTAAAAAGTTCTCCTTATCAGGTCTGCACTGTATTGATATGAGGACATTTCTTGCGAAGTAAAGACGATCGTTGTTATATTAACCATATCACCCACTCCCCCTTCCAGTGCCGATTGGTCTATAAAAGAATGGGGCTAGCACCATATGCTGATAGCCTCCAGACGTGTACAAAACGTCCTTTACTTACTTTACTTAATTATCATTTCCAGACGTGTACAAAACGTCCTTTACTTACTTTACTTAATTATCATTTCCAGACGTGTACAAAACGTCCTTTACTTACTTTACTTAATTATCATTTCGTTCAAAGCTGAAATGTTTCACAGCAGATGCCTAGATAGGAAAAAAAAAACAGAAAATGATTATATGACATTCAAATGTAATAAATACAGTGGAAAGAGTCCACACGAGAAGCCAGATTTCTTTAGAATTCTCAAGATCAAAATGTAAAACACTGAACACTTGATGGTCGTTATTAATAGGAAAGAGTCAAAATAAACATGCTTAACACCTTGTTTGGGGCTGAATATGTAAACGTATCTGTTAAAACGACGTGTTTTTTATTTTTATTGTTTTTTTTTTTTTTTTTTTGAATTAAGGTAAAAGTACACAACTTTTCAACCAATCGTAGATTTCGCTACACATAGTCACAAGTTGCTTAGATATGCCGAGGATCATGTTATATACACCAGTGGTTCTCAACCTTTTTTGGCCCGTGCCCCCCTTCACCATATTTTCAGAACGCCATTCCCCCCCCCCCCCCCCTTTTATCAAAGATTTGGCCCGTGCCCCCCTTCACCGTATTTTCAGAACGTCATTCCCCCCTTTCATATTTCCTATCTAACAATCCCCCACCCCTACACAGTATACGTAAAAGTGAAAGGCAATTGTAATAGCATATACTAAAACAAGTCTAGACATCCACATAAAACATGATTTGTGGGTCTACTTACTTTATAAAATGAATTTTAGAAGGATGAGACGTACATAACTGTAAAGTATGAAGGGAAAAACAATGTCAAGTAATCGGTTCTTGTATTAACACGATCTTGAAATGGTCTTCATTCCCCCCCCCCCCTGGAAACCCTAAAATCCCCCCCGGGGGGGAGGGAAATTCCCCACCGGTTTAGAACCACTGATATACACGGTTAAACCACAACTGAGTAAAGAAAAGGACATAATAGTCTATTTTAAACTACCCTTGAGACATTGAAACATATGACAAAGTGTTTTGTATATTTCAGTTGAAAGAATATATATATATATATATATATATATATATATATATATATATATATATATATATATATATATATATATATATATATATATACAATACTATATATAATCATCATATGGGCAGTGATCCTTGACTCAGCGGTATCCCATTAAATATATATATATATATATATATATATATATATATATATATATATATATTATATATATATATATATATATAAGACCAGAGGGACGAATGGAGACGGATTGTATCTGCAGTAGAGAACCTCAATGGCTCGGAACGCTGAAGAAGAAGAAGAAGAATATATATATATATATATATATATATATATATATATATATATATATATATATATATATATATATATATATAATATATATATATATATATATATATAAATTCAATACTATAAATACATGTTTCAATACTATACATAAATTGTTACATACTCTACGTAGTATTTCAATACTATACATACGTATTTAAACAGTATTCATGCATGTTACAATTCCATATGGGTCCGTAAATGTAATAGAGTCATCACAATTGTAGGCTTTAATGCACTGAGATTTAGGTGACCGAGTGTTCCCTCACTTAGCGAGACGACGAACGCAGATGTCGAATCCTTTCCCACCCTCGCTCATATTTTCAGCAAAGCTCCCTATTAACTTCGCTAACGTGCCCTGTATGAATAATCAAGATCAACCCCTGAGACTGTCAATTGATATTCTCCGACTTTTAATTTACCATACTTGCATTTTGTTGTCTATAAATATATATGAAAGAACGGTCGTAATAATCAAAAGGCATTCTTGGAAAACCACCCCAAGTTTCTAAGAAGTTAAATATCTAACTGTTACATTCTATAACGTCAACACGCAGGTAACAACAAGTTATTATCATATTCCTTAGTTCTTCACGCTAATGCCCGTTTCTGTACCGACTGCGTCACCAGTTCTTGTAAGGGGGAACAACTTGAACATAGTGAGATCTTCATAGCTTTATCTGCTTAACCTTGACATTGTTAGACTACATGTAGATAAGTCATGGTTTAGTGAGATTACTTTGTCTATCTCCTGGAAGATCTCCAAGTCCCGTCAGCTGATCTCTTCAACCCCCTCAATGTGAGGGCGGGGGATATTTCAATTACCGTTAACTAACGAAGCCAATTCTAGTCACTGAAGCTCGGTGAAGCGTTGTACGGGAACTGCGAATGAGTATTCTGTATCAGTGATTCTCAATTAATAGTTAGAAGGTCACTTACAGTGGATTTCGTGTTTGTTTTTGTTTTGTTTTTTAAAGCTAGGAGGGGTGCCGCTTCGACTTACCAGGTTATCAACAACTTGCAAAGAATTTTACTAGTTACGGATGGGCAATTGGACGAAAGCTGCAAAGATGCTAAATAAAAATTGCATGTCCTTCACTTGACGTTGTAATTGTATTCAGGCTCTGTTAACTGGAATTTACAAGGGAATTTTAAGTTCAGTAGTTTGCCATTCTGTCGCAAGAGGCGAAAAAAGAATTATAGTAGATTACTCAATCAGATCGACTACTTTCAAAGATAAAACATATATACTTCTTCTTCTTCTTCTTCTTCTTCAGCGTTCCGAGCCATTGAGGTTCTTTACTGCAGATACAGTCTGTCTCCATTCGTCTCTCTGGTTGACCTTCTCTTGCCAGTCGTTGATTCCAAGTGCTTGTAGGTCTGTATATATATATATTATCTCCCCACCGTCTTCTTGGTCTACCTCGGGGTCTACGGTCATTTATTTCCTGAGTGTAAGCGAGTTTTGTTTCCCTATTATCTTCCATTCTTTCTATATGCCCCAGCCATTGTAGTCTATTAGCCTTCAAGTCACCTGGCCAAGCAGCTGGCCAAGTCACCTTTCCCGCCTCACGTGGCTAAGTTATAGATCGTGTGTTAGTGTATTGTGGTCTTTCGTTTGCTGTATCTCGTTGTTAGCTGTGTTGTCATTGACAAAGATTCTGAGAATCGAAACGTCTGTGTGTCGTATTGTATGCGTTCGTGTGTATTTTATCTTATTTTATTATTCATTTTTATATTTATTGAGTGCTTCTGATTTCGGATTTTTCACCTGTATTTCGCGACACGTGGATCTCCTTGTAAGGTATGTGCAACGTTTGTTGATGTTTAGTTCGTTTTTTCCCGCAGGAGTTCAAAATACCTATTTGTCTCCATTTCATATTGTTATATCCTGCTGCAGCCGCTCCTTTTTCTCTCTATTCCATATTATCCTTCATGATACCAGTGATTAGCGGGGACTTAAACAGATCATAAATGCCTTTGTTACTTCTTCTTTTCCACTCTCCACTTTGTGTATCCCTAATGGGTCCAAAGATGCGTCTTAAAACTGTGTTCTCAAAGGTTTGTAACAAGGCTTCGTCTCCTGTCGTTGTACTCCAGGTTTCAGAGCAATACAGCACAACTGGTCTGATCAGTGTTTTGTATATTGTGATTTTGGTGTTACGAGATAGCGCATTTGATTTTAGTAGATGTTGTAGTGCATAGTATATCTTATTTCTAGAATTGATTCTAGTTTCTATCTCTTCCCTTATGATGTTGGAGCAGTTGAAGATTGTACCCAGGTATTTGTATGTTTCCGTTCTTTTAATGGTCATATTATCTATTTGTATATGGCCAGAGTTTTTATCCATTCCTTCTCTTGAAATTACCATATATTCTGTCTTATCTTGGTTGATAACCAGCCCCATCTGTTGGGATTTGTCCTTTAAGTGAGTCAATATTTCTAATGTCTTTTGTTCATTTTCCCCTATAATATCTATATCATCTGCATAACCAAGCAGCTTGGATGTTCCTCCAATATCACATTTCTCCTTTACCTTCCTTACAACTTTCTCTAGAGCCAGATTGAAGAGTAGCGGCGATAGTGCATCACCCTGTTTCAAGCCAGATGTTATTTCGAAAGGGTCTGATTTCCTGCCTTTATATGTTACTATATTATAAATTTGAATAACGAAGACACAAACAGAAGAATTACCCCATGACTGAAAGGAAAAGCAATATAGAAATGAATGTAAAGAGGCTACAAAATTAGTTCGACAGCAGAAGCCTGAATATATGAGTAATATCATCAAAGATATGGAAACTAATCACCAGAAAAACGAATCCAGAAAGTTTTTTTAAAGAACTGAAGTCTGAAGTACCTGATGACTACAGAAAAACACCGATCCCCATCCCAGCAGTGAAAGAACCTGTAGCTTTGTACGCCAAATCAAATTGCATTTACCAATTTACATGCAGATGCGGTGCCATCTACATAGGTAGAACTGAGCGACAGTTACACTGCAGAGTTTCGGAACACATTCCGAATTGGGTTGACAAGATACTACACACAGAAGATGGTAGCCTAGGCAGGCCGACACACCGGAACAGTCCTGCTTCATCGGGCGCGAGAAACGTGCTCGAGAGCGGTCACGTGGTTGAAAGAGACAGTGCCTTCCGTTTGTTGTTCAACACACAAAGTAGTCGATTGTTAAAGTTTGCTGAAGAAATAACAATCAACCTTCGTAAGCCGTCTTTGTGTAAGCAGAAAGACATGTTAGTCAGTTTAAAATTACTGTGGTAGACAATCGACATTACTGTGCGAACATATGTATATTTCAGTTTGAAGGATTTATCTAGTTAATTCACGTAAGTTGTGTGATTTCTGCAGTATGTACCTGACGAGATGCAGCGAAATATGCCAGGCAATAAATCGTGCAATCTATTGTTTGTGTCTTCGTTATTCAAATTCATCACGGGAAAACATTGTTTTATATTATAAGCATCTTCCATGCATAGTCTGGTCGTGTTGATTAACTTCCTTGGTATTCCAAATTCCTGCATAGCATTCCATAGACCATTCCTATGGACACTATCATAAGCCTTTTTAAAATCTACACAAATGTTATGGAGGTCTCTTTTATATTCCCAATTTTTCTCGGCTATTTGTCGTAAGATGAATATCTGATCTATTGTTGATCTGTTGTGTCTAAAACCCGCCTTTTAGTCACCTAATATGTCTTCTGAATATGGTTTTAGTCTATTTAGTAATACTGCGGATAGTATCTTATAGCTTGTGGACAGTAGTGATATGCCTCTATAATTTTCACATTGAAACTTGTCTCCTTTCTTAAAGATAGGTATCAATAATCACTCTTTCCAGTCATGGGGTAATTCTTCTGTCCTCCAGATTTTTATTATTACTTCATATAGCTTTAGATGTAATGCATGGCCACCTGCCTTTATAAATTCAGCAGCAATTCCATCAGCCCCAATTGCCTTATTGTTTTTAAGTCGTGTGATTACATATAGGATTTCTTCAAATGCAGGTTCTTCAATTTGTGGTTCACACGTCAGAACCTCTTCCTGTGGGAAAGTGTTACTTTGAGCTTCACAATTTAGTAATTCCAAAAAAATATTCCTTCCATGTGTTGCACATTTCCTCATTGGTATTTATCATATTCTCATTTATGTCTTTTAAACCATATGTGCTGTGTTGGTGCCCTCGTTTCATTGACTTCAGTTCTTTATAAAAACTTTCTGGATTCGTTTTTCTGGTGATTAGTTTCCATATCTTTGATTATATTACTCATATATTCTCGCTTCTGCTGTCGAACTATTTTTGTAGCCTCTTTACATTCATTTCTATATTGCTCTTCCTTTCAGTCATGGGGTAATTCTTCTGTCCCCAGATTTTTATTATTACTTCATATAGCTTTAGAAGTAATGCATGGCCACCTGCCTTTATAAATTCAGCAGCAATTCCATCAGCCCCAGTTGCCTTATTGTTTTTAAGTCGTGTGATTACTTTTAGGATTTCTTCAAATGCAGGTTCTTCAATTTGTGGTTCACACGTTAGAACCTCTTCCTGTGGGAAAGTGTTACTTGGAGCTTCACAATTTAGTAATTCAACAAAAAAAAATTTCCATGTGTTGCACATTTCCTCATTGGTATTTATCATATTCTCATTTTTGTCTTTTAAACCATATGTGTTGTGTTGGTGCCCTCGTTTCATTGACTTCAGTTCTTTAAAAATAACTTTCTGGATTCGTGTTTCATGGTGATTAGTTTCCATATCTTTGATTATATTACTCATATATTCTCGCTTCTGCTGTCGAACTATTTTTGTAGCCTCTTTACATTCATTTCTATATTGCTCTTCCTTTTGGATGTTGTTGATGTCATTTAACCATAAATGTCTGGCATTCTTTTTCCTAATGACTGCTTCTTCACATTTTTATGGCGAAGTGGTCAAGCCGTTTGACTCGTGCTCCGAAGGTTGTGGGTTCGATTCCGGGCCGGGTACTTCGGTTTACGAGTTAAATGTTTCAGAGACTCCTGTGGGTCATCGCTAAAAGCTACGGAGTTCGTGCTTTGTGCGACGCTTTCCGTTCTGCGGAAAGAGACCGAGCCATATGGGATAAAACCCGGTGCAATGAAGTCGACCCTGTCGACTTTTAAGTGACTTTTTTTTACATTTTGGATTGAACCATCTGTTCTTTCTATGCGTGGTTAACACACCGAGACATACTTTTGCGGTAGATTGAATTGTATTCTTGATGTTCAACCAAGTTTGGTCAACGCTTTCCTCCAAAGGGTTTTGCAGAGTTTCAAGTTTACATTTTATTTCATCTGTAAATTTCTCTTTGACTGTAATATCTTGTAGTTTTTCTACCCAACAGTTATATGTTGGGTGTATTCTTTGTAATTTAGTATAGAAAGCTCTCTTAAGTTTTATTTTAAATTTTGCTCCAACGAGGAAGTGATCGCTGTGGCACTCAGCTCCTCTATAACTTCTGACTTGTTGTAAAAAAAACATATATACAAATTGTATAAAACATGTATTGTGTTGCAGAAATAAATAACTAGGCCAGTTATCTTCATTACGTTCAGGCCAAAAGTAGAAGATATAATAACACACCATCCGTGGTTTGGATACAACCGGACAACAGCTGATCACGTATGTGCTTTGCTTGGGAAGAAAGATGTCAAAGGGCTAATGTTTAAACGCCGCTTGCCCAAAAGCAGTCTCCACCAGGAGTACAAACATTTGAAGATCGATCTGCTTTGCCCTCGGATTCTGTCGACTTTAGTTCCTCATTTCATTTGTTTGTTGTTGTTGTTGTTGTTGTTGTTGTTGTTGTTGTTGTTTTGTTATTTTTAATGTAGTTGTATCACTGGTTCTGTCTTACGTGTGTGCTGGTGAAGTCTTTCTAGCCGGAACATCATCTTGTCACTAATGAGTGCGTTCTTCCACTTTCCTTGTAGGTTGATTTAGTACTTTTTTTTTACTGCTTTACTGCAGTTCAGCGCATGTAATTTATCTGTGTACAAGCCATGATTTCTATTTAACCTCTGATAGATCATGCCAAGTAGTTAAAAAGCAGCACTTGATACCACTTTTACCCGAACTATATCACCAGGATTTCAGAAAGTGCGTTATGAAAAGTTTATAACCCACTGTAAAAGTTATGTAAATAAGGGTCTCTTTATACACAATAAAGTGCATTGGGTGTGTGATGTTAGGCACATATTTTTATAGCCAAAAGGGGCTGGGGTCTATTGCAACGTTCTGCAAATGATTTTAAATGTTTTTTATTTTTTTTTGTTAGATTGTCAATGTCCGACGCTCAAAGCATTGTGAAAATGTGTGCAGATCAGCGCAAGGCAGATTGCTTTATTAAACTACTTTGCTGCGGATTTCGAACCCGGCATGCGCGATTGTGAAACTGCGTTCATTAACTCCCCACCTTCCACCCACCCACACCACACCACACCCCGACCCACCACAGACGCCGGCTTTTTTCCTTTTTCACTTTTCGTCATTCGCACTTGCGGAGCGCTATCAAGAACACGTTACCTGAACAGTTCAAGAAGCCTGATACGGGGGGGGGGGGGGGGGGGGTAAATGACACGTGGCAAGGCCAACACCAAGAAACACCACACTCAAAAGATGTACAGCGTGGGAGCCGCCAAACCCGTAAAGAAAACGAGTGGAGAGAACATGCCTGCGAGCTGCAGCAAAGAACCTGAAACTATAAGACACCTTAATGGAAACTACCACTGGGAAGATCGAAGACAACCCACTACAGACAAGAGCCAAGACAGCTGAGAAAAAGGAGGAGAAAGACATCAGATTCGGAAACACCGACTCAAAGACAGTCAGATGGGTTGTCAAGCGTATTCAAGTGGGGCTGTCAGACGAACAAATCCTGAAGCAACTACAAGAAGAGAATCTCCATATCCGAATATTGAGGGCGGAGCGGATCCTGACGTACTCCAAGATTTCTACATCGCTGGCGATGGTGACGACTGAGGGCAGCGAGATACCAAGCCAAACATCGATAAACCAGAAAGTAGAATAACCTGAAAGATTCATACGAAGAATAACTCAATGTTCAAGATGCCAGAGGGCTGGCCACAGCAGAGCAACATGTCGCAGTAAGACAGACATCTGCCGATACTACGTCGATCACTACGCCTTCAAGGAGTGTCCGCTGGTCAAACAGGACACGGACTTCCGAGCACCCAACAACAATAGAAAGTTCGCCAACTGCCTGGGCAAGCATGGAGTAAGATACTTGGGCTGTCCGTACATCCAAAAACACAGACATGTCTTAACGATCGCCATTACTACAAAAACACCATACAAGGAGGCAACGAGGAGGTGCGAGACAGCCACGTGTATATCGCAAGCTGAAAGAGATCAACTGCAAAAACAGATAGACGAGCTGAAGAAGCAAGTTAATGCATTGCTGACGCCGACACCAACCAGCGGCAATGAAAAACTGCTTGCTGAAATAAAGGAGATCCAGCAAAACAGTAAACAATAGGTGGAGTACATGGTGCAGACGACAAAGAAGAATGAAGAGATTCTACGAGACATCAAAGCGAAGAGAGAAATGCTAAAAAAGTGAAAGGGAGCCAACCCAAATCAAACCAGCAGAAGAAACGGAAAAGAACACAGATAAGCCGCAGGATGAAACCCAACAAGAAAACATCCAAAAGCTTCTAAGGACAATACACAAAATAGGAGGCATAAAAGACGCAAGCGGGAGCCAAACCACAGACTAATCAGAAACAGCAAGCTAAAGCCAGTAGTCCAGCCACGATGCCCAATCAGCTCAAGGAAAACAGGAATCCCGCCAGACACATGAAGACCGCCTAGAGGAGGTTATCGACACACGTGAAGACAACCGGAACCAAGAAGAGAAAGACAAAGAAACCTTAACTCGCGCAGAGTATTGGGAAAAATATGAGGAGGATAGATATTTCGAGAGGGAACGGCAAAGAAGAATACGAGCCGGCAAATAGATCTACGAATCACCATTTTCCACTAGAAGTATCTACCCAAGCGAAACGCACAAGTAGCCAACACAGACAACAGAAACCACCAGAGGAGACGGGCACAAAGGACAGCCGCCGTCACAGACACAAAAGCCTATACAACCAGTCCGAATCAGGACTAACTCGTAAGAGCGCACAGACAGAATCAGGATAAAATCCACATAAACCACGGATCTCACGCCAATCCACGGCTGAAAGAAGCAGACTGAACGAGGCCGAATTTGAAATTTTTTTATTTGAATCAAGTCAAGTCAAGTAAAACCTTTGCACGTTTCTCATAACATCACGCCATTGTTTCTGTCAGAATCGTGTAATGCGACTGGCTATAAATACGAGAGTCGGTCAAATATTAATGCCTAGTAATTTTTAATTACATTCAATTTGGAAAAGGGGTGGGGGGGGGGGGGGAAAGACAGATAAAATTCACATTGAAATGAAGTCCTAAGTCTGTACTTCAAAAATATTGTGTTTGTTATTAGGTATTGGTATTTGTCCAATGAGTTGGTTTGCCTTATTGCATCTATTTTCGATCTCGTCTTCTGATCTGCAATTTGATGCTTGCTTGCTTGCGTTCGCTGGCTGTGAACTCCAGCGCGAAGTCCTGTATGTCGGATGAAGACATCCTGTTGTCCAACATCAGTGTGATGTCATACCGGACTAAGGTTTGCGTGAGTGTCCGTTGTCCCATGTCTGGCTTATTGGTGTGCAGACTGGTGGTTCCTCGCCTTGCAGGCAAATACTCTCCGACTTCGGAAGATCAGCGATCCTACTACGTTAGCCAGGACCCCGAAGGGACCTGCTGCCCAGGACGCACGACTAGGACGTGTTAGTAGGTCTTGGCCAGTATAAAACCTGGCTCTGGTGCCTTGAAACACCTATGCGTCCCTGCAATTTGATGATATTATACTTCCTAAATACTTGCAGTTCTTTGCTTGTTTCAGGGGTGTTCTTTAAGATAAATCTGTATTGTTTTTTTTCTTCTTTGGTTATAGTCATTACCTCTGTTTTATTGATGCTAATTTCCATTTTGTGCTCCTTACACACTTCGTTTAGGCTATTTATGTGCACTTGTAATTCTGCTTCGGATTTTGCTATTAATGTTTGATTGTTTGCAAATAGGGGTTCTTTAATGGTGTAATTCGCTGTTGGTTCTTGTTCAGTGTTCTGTTCTTCACACAGTGTTGTTAGGTCTCTTTTTGGCTGGCGTCTTTACATATGCTGTCTATATCTATATAGGTTATGAACAATGGGGGGGGGGGGGGGGGGGGGGGGGTGGGGGGATCTTATGGTGAAGAGTTCTGAGTGTCCTCCATTTGTTCTTACCGTACATTTCTGTTATGTGTGTGTGACAGAGAGTGAGTAAGTGTGTGTGTGTGAGTTAGTGAGAATGAGCGAGCTAGCGAGGGAGCGAGCGAGCGAGGAGCGAGCGCAGTGAGTGAGTGAGTGGGTGGTGGGTGAGTGTGAGTGAGTAAGTGGGTGGGTGAGTGAGTGAGTGAGTGGGTGCGTGCGTGCATGCGTGCGTGCGTCAGTGAATGAGTGGGTGGGTGGGTAGGTGGGTGGGTAGTTGGGTGGGTGGGTGGGTGAGTGAGTAAGTGGGTGGGTGAGTGATTGGGTGCGTGCGTGCATGTGTGAATGCGTGCGTGCGTCAGTGAATGAGTGGGTGGGTGGGTGAGTGTTAATGACTGAGTGAGCGACAGTGAGTGAGTGTGTGTGTGTGCGTGTGTGTGTGTGTGTGACACCTATATTTCCCTATTATTGTTAATATAGTAGCTTCTTGTACCTTGTTAACTAACGTAGATGATTATGCTTCTCCGCATCTTGCAATTTTCAACAGCGTGTGTCAATTCGTGTGCTGATATTCATTCCGTCCCCTGACTACAGTACTGTCTACAAACTGCTCTCATTGTCTTCCTCTGTCTCACTTTCCACCAGTCTGTCCCTGTGTCACAACAAGTGCTATTTATTTTCACTTCTCATAATCTGACCGATATGCTGATGATACATATTGCTATCCACAACACAGAATGGTGCAGAAAACCTAATAACCTCTAACCCAATTGAATTGTAAAGATCACAACTTATATCTTAACATCACAAAAACTAAAGATAATGCATTACAGATAAAACTACTAATGGATAAAGAAATATATGTTAATGAGGAAAAATTTGAGGTGGTGAGAAATTTTGAATATCTTGGGCCATTGATTACCAACAACGGTGACACAATGAAAGAAATTAAACGACGACTATCAATTTCTCTTCAAAGACTAAAACAACTGAATAAATTATGGAGTGGGACAGATAGAATTACAAAAAGCAGATTTTTAAGAGCATGCATCTTTCCCATTGCAACATACGCCTGTGAGACCTGGACACTTACTAAACAAGCTGAGCAGCGCATAATTTATTTTTTTCCGCGTTTCCATCCTATTTCAGGATATTGCGGTCAACACCAGCATCTTTCAGCTGTATGTTGATTCCTAGGCTAGATTACGCCCATCAGCACGCCACGACTTTCTGAGCGACCGGCTCCATACTCTCATAAGTCACTGGTGCGACTCGAACCACTTCTAATTCTCGTCCGCTCACGTTGACCACGAGAGTATTCAGGATTAACGTAGAAAGCTGCTAACCCCTCGGCCAGGCAGCCAGACAGCGCATAAGTGCCTTTGAATATAAATGTTTTAGACGAGTTCTAAGAATATCTTGGGTAAAGAAAAGAACAAATGCATCCATACTTCAAGGGCTGAATATTGAAGACGGTTGGCTATTAAAGATGATAAAACAAAGAAACCATAAATATTTTGGTCACTAGAAACGTCACGAAAGTTTGGAGAGAACAATAATGGAGGGGTATATGCCTGGGAAGAGAGGGAGAGGAAGGCCAAAGAGAAGATGGGTGCAGGATGTGGCGGATGATCTCCAAATGGGTGTATCGGACGCGGAACATCTTGCTTATGATCGAGAGGTTTTTCGGAAGGTTGTTATTGGCGCGAGGTTCTGCTGTCACAAAAATAAAACTCCGCGTTTAACCAGTTGATTACTATAGAGACTTTCTGATTAACCGGCCTATCTGCAAAGCCAAAACTATTTTAACTAACAGAAAAAACAAATTGGATGTCAAAATCCCCAAGGCCGGTCAAAAGTTGCAGCTGCACGTGTTTACATGGGGTCGACAAAATGGGAACATTTGGAAGTGATTGAGATGAATCTATACACCACTTTGACAGTTCATAAACAGTCAGAGACAAGCGGAAGTGCCCAACTCGGGAGAATACAGTCCCGTCTGTCATTTAGAGTTTCCGGACATCAAGCGAAATGGCGGCTTGTTATTGAAACTGTTGTTGGGATCATACAGTAACTCGCTAGCTTGGTGTGGGAGTCAAAACAAGTGATGACAACTCTTGACATTGATTGAGCCAGGGAGGATAGATCTTGACAATGGATGATATGGCCCAAATAACACCTGTGTGGACATAAAGAAAACCGTCACGTGACCAATTTTAGGCTGTTTGAAAAAACCATGATTGGGAGAAACAGTGTTGGCCAAACCCGTGGATTAGGATCGGACGTGTTTGTGGGGAGAGCTCTACAGTGTTAGATTAATTGAAATTAACTAGCATGTGGTCGTTATGGCAAAGGTAGCAAGCCATCCCGGAATGAGGGATAGTTTGCATAAGGTAGTCATATTGTATAATTAGTCCTAATAATATAGGCGTAGTCTTGTTAAAACTAGAGTGTGATGATTAGCACTGTTAGTTGAAAACTAGTTAGAGTAGTGAAGTGATAATTGCTCTGCTAGGATGAATAGGATAGAGGGGTGATAATTGGAGAGATTTTAGATGGGAAAGTGTCCAATGGGGGGATCTTTCAATGGGTTGCCCACTGAAGTTGTGCACTCTGTTTATGGGTCTTTCCTTGTCATAGCCTGATTCGGACGTAGGTGAGGAGCTAATATGCTCTATGACAGAGTTTAGTTAGCTGTAAAATAACTGAGCAAGGCAATAGGCTTACACTCAGCCGGTAGGATCAGTGACTAGTACTATCACCAGATGTGTTGTTTCTCTCACAGGTTCCATACCAGTTACGAGGAAGTTCAACACTGGGTTTGATGAAGTGCAACGTCCAATTAGACATAACACCAGTTGGACACAAAATGTTTCTTACAAAAAAAAGGAATAACGTCCGAGAAGAAAGATGGTTCACCTAAGATGGGTGATGATTGTTAATGCATCACACAGCATAAGAACATTGGTACCTAAACAAGAACATTAAAATATAATAGTCACATGGTGTGATATATTCTAGTGAAATAGTTCAAAAGACATGATACGTTGAAACTAGATAGACACTAGTTAGGATCAAGTATATTAACAATAACAGTGATACCTAAATACTCACTACAAAGGATTCGTACAATTTTTAGGACCGATCGGAACTTATATGCATTGTGCAACCGGTCCATGATCAGCTGTAATTTACAAACAGTATCTATTTCGGATGATCAGGAAGATGGATTACCAGGTAGCTACAGATGACAGTCGGTGTCCGGCAGGAGATATACAGTACCGGGTGAGGTGGACTTGTTCTGACTTAACGTGCTGTGGTGTGTCCTTGCAAGGATGAACTGACTATGCTATTATCTGAGAGTCCGATCCTACACACATTATAGAACACATCACACATTTTCTTCGCATACACGTCTCATATACGTTACACTTTTCTTTTAATAAATTAATCTTTATTAATTTTTAGAAGCAAGAGTTGTTGAATATGTTGCGTTGGGGAAGTATGAGAGGGGGCATAGTACGACAGTGAGAGAGTGATAGGAAAAGGTGTCCATGGGCTGATGGAGTGTGTTGGACGGAAGCTGGTGGATTCTCCAGGATATTGATAGGAAAGAAAAATTATAATGTGGGTGTTGACTCTCCTCACTCCAGGGACGACACTTTAAAGAAGGACACGACATCTGCAAAGGTCATGCTGCTGAATTAGTGAATGAATAATCTGACCGAAAATACGACTGCCTCTTTCTGGTGTTTGTCTTTGTCTTAGCAAAATGTAAATGACCCAATGTACACACTTTACGACGCGTCGGGCTTACGATGCTAAATCCATACTTGTAGAGACTAATCGGCACCCGGTATATGATGTGATAAGTATCTCCACGGCATCCATCACTTCCCAAGACATTTCCTGTTAGCCAGTTTAGACTGGGTCGACCTGGAAATCCACGTCAATGTTACAAATCCACGCGGATTTGGATTCGAACTCAAGACCACCTGGCCGGCTGGTGAGCGCCTAGCTACTACACTAGCGTGGCTCCTTTGTGTTGTAGCTTCTAGCAAAACGTTTAAACTACTAATGTGTGTGTGTTTTGTTTTCTTGATTTACTGTCTAAGAAATTCTCGGATGTTTCGTACGAGATCACACCTCCGAAACCTCGCGGGATTTGTGTTTGTTTGTTTCCTAATTGTCCAGGATTCACAACCTTATATGTAAACTATTTCCATGTAGGAGTAGTATGCAATCGTGTCTTGCTAACTGCAGATGACGGGGTTTTATTGTATGAGATGTTCTCCGTGTCATATAATGCATTTGTGTGTGTGTGTGTGAGTGAGTGAGTGTGCGTGTGTGTGTGCGTGCGTGTGTGTGTGTGTGTGCTTGTGTGTGTGAGTTTGCGTGTGTGTGTGTGTGTGTGTGTGTGTGTGTGTGTGTGTGTGTGTGTGTTCGCGCGCGCGCGTGCGTGTGTGTGTGTTGTCACGTTCCATTCTTAACGTCTGCGACACAGTTTCCATCCAATGCCTAGATACTGGAAATTCCGTACCGCCTCCGAATGAATACCATTGACTTTAACTGTACATTTAGTGGTGGTCTGTTTATTTCAATGTTACTATCACTTCTATTACCCTATTGTTCAGACTGACGCCCAATGTTTCACTTTCTACAGTAACTCTATCTATCATTTTCTGTAGTTTACAATGACCTGTTGCTATCAGGTAATGTCAACTTCATACTGTAACATATGACAGGAACCTGTACTACCAAGCCTAGTCGTATTTAACTTCGGGTAGGTTATATCTGTAACGTATCTCTTAGCTTTCCTAAAAGTGTCTTTTATGTCGCTGTATATACCATATGGTGTCTTTTATACTAGTTTATATGTTCTGCATTTACATATTATATAGAAATTTAGAAAATATGATACGAATCGTCGGCGGAATTCTTAATATCAATCATATATGATAAGAAGATGGTACTTTACTGATTGTAGACAATCAGCATTTAGTAGATGCAGCATTTAGTAGATGCCGTTGTTCTACAAAGTGAACGCCTAAGATTAGAATTCAATTTTAAGAACATAGAGATTAGGGTCAGCACCAATAAGGAAGTTGCTGGGAAGAGATTAGAACAAGAATCCATATGGTAAATATAACATTTTAAAGATGAATAACATACTCCCCAATACAAGGCTGTCAATTGGGGCAGTGCAATATAGAACTTGAGCTGTTGTTTGCAAATGAAGCACAGACAATAAGAAGACAAGCTCAGAAACATCTATTGGTGGTGGAAATGTGGATTCAGATGCAAATGAAAATAATATCATGAACAGACAGAAAAATAAATGAAGCTGTCTTTCAATAAGTAGGTGGAAACAGTGACTTGATTAGAGAAATTAGACGCAGACATTCAGGATTTGTCGACATTTCGAGGAGAATTACATTTAAAAACTTAGTGACCACTGTAAAATTTAACGGGCATAAAGCACAAGAAAGACAAAGAGATAAATACCTCAATGAATAGCCACACACATAGCCGGGACAAGAACAGAGACCTGATCCGAGATTGCTAATTGTGTAAGGTGGCCAACCAAGGCCACCAACGATTATTGGTATGGCACAATAATGGTGTTTATGATGAAAGGTCAGCAGGAAAGGTTTCGAAACGTAACTATATTCCGCTGAGTTGTCTTTTTTTTCTCCCCACTGTGACTGTATTGAAAACCGCGCCAGTCAAACCCCCACCTGACAACACAAGCTATAAATCTGCTGCAACAGCGAAGAAATGCATTCACACGAAGTTATCAAGACAACAACAAAGACATTGACCTCAAACAGAAATAGGAGTGGGTACGTATGATTGCGAGGGACAGTGGTAATAGGGGAAGCTAATCCACAAGAAAAAATCAGTCAAGTGCAATAGAAGTAGTAACACGTGTATGGACTACGCTTGATTTACAAAGTGAGTGAACAAAAATGACATATATATAAACTTGGGTAACGACAGCCAGTTGAACAAGGCCACACTTGTTGTTTATTTTCTTCATACAGCTGATTTTGAATCTGCATTGCCAGCCTTGCACATTGACACAAAGAAGTAATTGACCTTTGATATGTTGATATATAACTGTATTCAAACACTTCAGCTCGGCGTAAACTCTCTCCCCCCTCCCCCCTTCCCCCCTAACACACACACACACACACACACCTTTTTTGCGTGCGTGTGTGCTGTAGGGTCATAATTAAACTGTAAGAAAACAGAGATTATCATCAGCTCCAGCAAGAAAGACATATCACAATGGATACGTGCACGTCATCAAGTCACATGCCGACATGCGTGGGTGGTCGTTCTTCTCCACAAATTGCGATCTCCGACAGCATGGATTATTTCATGTGTTGACTATCTCTCCCTCCCTCCCTCCTCTCTCTCTCTCTCTCTCTCTCTCTCTCTCTCTCTCTCTCTCTATCTCTACTCTCTCTCTCTCTCTCTCTCTCTCTCTCTCTTTCGTGCTGATACAAGATTGTCCAGACCTTTTCTCTCGCTGTCTTCCTTTATATCTCTTTCCGCAAATCGTTACTAATTCTCACAATGTCCCAATAACGTGGTTAAAGAAAAGATGACTGCCTCTTTCTGATATTTGTAACAAGCGACTTAGCCTTCCTCGACATATCCTTATTACTCTGTGAGGCTGTCCAAGCGAATGTTCATCATTCTTCTCTAAAACTGCATCTCTAAAGCTTCAAGGGATGTTTACGCTATCTTACTAATTGTCCATAATTCGTAGCCTTATTATAAATGTTCAACAAATTGTCAACGTACTTCTACAAAATCGCATCTCAAAATCTTCTAGGGAATATTTGGCTAGCTTGCAAATTGTCCATGATTAGCGGCCTTATGATAAAACTGGCTCAATGTAGCAACCCTTAGCAACTTGCAAGTGGGACATGAAAATATTGAGGAGAGACACCACAACATGCTTTTGACGGAGACTACTTCAACAGACAGAGGAGAAAGACACCTCCTTCCCCCTCCCCCCCCCCCCCCACTTACTCTCCCATCGAAAGGAAAGCCAGGTTGTGAGGCCCTGCTCACAGGGCGCATCAACCTATATTCACACATGAAAGACCTTGCATGCAGTAGGATATACAGATTTTACATTTTTTGTTTTTTTTAAATTTTATTTGCACGTCGTTTACAGGACGCAAGGTGGTCTGCTGCCAGATCTCCCGCAGTTGTGTTTCGAACGCGGTATGCGGGATTATGAATTGCTACCGTAACTCCTTCGCAACAGAGCCGGTCACAACGTAAACTTTACTTAGTAAATTACAAAGAAAGAAAACATACTGGGGTTCATTGTGACGTCCTGTTGAGGACATGTAAGTAACTTAATCCCTCCTGTAGTAGATGATAATTACTCTATACAAATAGCTCTTTCTTTCTTTTCATTTCGAACATTTATTATTTTAACTCTTGCTTTTTCTTCTTCGTTCGGTCATTTAAAAACACCGTCTATGACTTTTATAGAGTTCAGCTTTCCCGATAAGCTTTGTGCGGTTGCGCTTAAACTGCCAGTGCGCTGACTAGCGGGGTTGTGGATTCAACCCACACAAGGGCCACTTTGGACTTGAACTTTTCAGAAAGCAACGTAAAATTGTCTAGTAAAATGTGTTTTCTTGCGCTCGCTGGCTCGCTCTGAACTTCAAGCATAGTCCATGCATGTGACGTTCTAGTAGCAGTGGACTGATTGTACGTGTGGATTAGCTTTACCTATTACCAGTGTCTCTCACCATCAGGTGAACTCACTCCGACTTCTGAGGTACATGTAATTTACGTCCCCAAGTCAAGGATGAGAAGTCAAAATTTTAGTCCAAGTGGCCGGTGTAGGGGATTGAATCATCTACCTCGGCATCAGCGCACCAGAAGTTTAAGAACGAGCTCTCTTATTCATTCGGCCATGTTTACCAGGCCTAGTATAGCAACATGGGGTTGGAGTTCATAGCAAAGTTCCACACAGGACGTGCAATATTTGTTAAGGACTTGCGTAAGGTTGTCTGTCTAAGGTCTTCATGCAACATTTGTTAAGGACTTATATAGGTTGTCTGTCTAAGGTCTTCACCTGCCACCAGTTGCTTTCCTCTTAATGACCGAAGCGGCTAAATCTGCATAGTTAACAATAAAACAATAAGGTAGGGTAAGATCATGTGGAGAAACAACTCGTACATACACATGTACAAACATATGTACACACCTTACAATCATAACAGAAATTTTTTTAATGTTATTTGCATGTCCTATAGAGGACATCGCAGTCAACCACAGTATTTTTTACTATTTGGTATTTACTAAACAATTCGTAGCCTTTCCTTTCTGAATGATCGATGCTTATACCGTCGAAATCAACATACGGTGGTTGCTGAACAAAAATTACAGAGGAACAATAAATAAGTACACATCATCAACGACTAAGATAAGTAATAATGCTTGTATATATGCGAAAAACGCCACGAAAGCACGAAGTTTCGATTATAACAACCTTCTATAACCAAAACATCAGAAATGTGTTAGTCAACCGATCATCCTCATTGCACATGGAACTCTAACGCTTGTTTGATTATACTAATTTGGAGGGAAGCTTGGCCAAGCGCTTGAATGCGGTCTTGGAGAGCCAGAAAGGAGACATTACAATCAACTCCTCTTGGCCACAATGAGAAGAGGTATTTTGAGGTTTCTTATCGGAGAGCTGTGCAGGCAAGAGACTATCCAATGTGCAGGTATGTGGATCGTGATAACACATCATCATCTTAATTTGCCATGCCGATAAACGTGAGCGGTCATGTTTTGCGATATAACTTGATCACTAGAGTCGTGGATCAGCTCCGAGTTGTACCTCTGAAGTCGGAGTGGGTTCTCCTGATGGCGAGCACACTGTTAATAGGGAAAGCTATCCCATACGCAAAATTCAGTCCATCACTATTATAAATAGTGTGTATGGACTACGGTTGAGTTCAAAGCGAGTGAGCGCAAAAAATAGCTCCGTGTTCGTGTCTCGACCATGTCACGTGGCCGAGCCATTCAAATATTTACTTCTCTGCCTTTCCCTTGTTCTTTTCCGCTCACTCTTACCATCAAGTTCTTCAATTCATTTCTTCTCATAATGTGTCCAAATATTGTGACTGTCAACGTCTTAATCTCTCTAATCAATTTACTGTTTTCATTTGTTTCCTGTAGGACTTGCTCATTGGCTTTTCTGGCTGTCTATGGTATTCTTTGCATTCTCCTCAGAAACCACATTTCCACTGCTACCAGCAGGTTTTCCAGTCTGTCTGATCATTGTCCACGCTTCCCTTCATTACAACAGTACAGGTACTGTATACTATCTCAATACTCTTTTTATCGTTACAATTGAAATATTTTTATTGATCAGTACGTCTTCCATCTTGCAAAAGGCTACATTCGCCATTGCGATTCTCGTTTTAATCTCTACAATGCACCTCCTATCAGATGTTATGACTGTTCCGAGATAGCATTTAACTGTCACTGTCAGTTACTGCCAATTTAGTACCTTGCGGTGTATGGCAGAGGGATCTTGAGCCTGAGGAATTAAGACCACCTGGCTAGTGCAGTCGCCACAAACTGTACAGGTCAGAGTTTTCTTTTTTGCCCTCGACAGAAAAAACCCCACACTTTACCGAGGATTCGAACCCGGGTCTCCCGAAGGAGAATCCGGCATTCTAGCAATTCGGCCAGCCGCTCCTCTCCAACAGTTCTCACCGTGTAGCTATGACAGCACCAGTTCTGTGTTGGCTGACTATTGAACCTTGGCTTGGGAAATGTAATTCGCCTTTTAACGGATTCATCTCGGCGTCAGTGGCGCAGTGGTTATTGTCATGGCTTGAATGACAGCCAGATAGAGTTAAAAGAGTAAGCAAGTGCACCAGAATAGGGAATTAGACGAAGCAAGGAAAGAAGCACAAGTAGAGCACTTGGACGGAACAAAGCGGACGTCACAAGTGCGTAGTACATTAACAACCAAACGGTTGTCGTCAGTTAGTGATTAGCCGGCCAAGACAGCAAGACATGTTTAGGCTCCTGCCTTCGTGGACGCAAGACACAAGTTCATGGTTGTTGCCAGCTTACGGTTTGAAAGATCTGAGTGATGCTTCTTAACAGGTAATACCAAACTGGTTCGATTATTAGAGCACGCGAGGAGGTTAGGGTCATGTTGCTTACACCTAGACACATCGACACTACCCACACAGGCGAGTTCACGCTCCGTTGCCCAATAGTCCACCCAATTGTGTAGGTTGATTTGTAAGACTCAGGCGTGAATGAGAGTAGCATGTGACGGACTGAAGCCTAGATCATCCTCTGCATTCTGTAACGTTTCATGATGCTTACCGACAATAAAGAAGTTGTCGTTCTCCTCATATGGTGTGATGGACTTGTTGATGGACTGACGTGAGTTGTGCTGTCATGTTTGCGTAGATAGTCAGCAGCCGAGCCTAATATACAACAGCCCCTAACATCCAGAAATGTGACATGGTGGCCTGTCCGGTTGAAAGTTTGAACCGAGAGGATCATTTGGGAATTATATGAGTTATCATTGAAAGAAGGATTGAAGGTCATTCCAACCGTGGCAAGAATACAATACAGATTGACGCAATAATACATCACAATAATACATACATTGTTGTTCAAGAGGAACAAGCCGGTTTGACAAGGCTACAAACCAGGTGGCGTATCCCCGTTGTTAATTTGCGTTATAAAGAGGAGAACTGTTTTAGTCATCATGTGTGTCCAGTTGAATACCAGTGACTATGTTACTGTCATAACGTATTATAAAGTCTAGGCAGCTAGAACGTTGTATTAGAAATGATTAAGGAATTGTGAAAATATCATCGTATTGTGCCGCAAAGCAGGGAGTACAATATCGTTTCAATTGTCACCTTTCCACGGAGCTTGTGGCTATCAATGATATATTGTTGTCCAGGGAGCTTGATTGTAACTCATATGTCTGGGTATTAGGAGGTTTTCACAACGGATTGAATCGGAAGTGGCTCTATTAATCGAATCACATTGTTGCAGTTTGGGGTTGACGAGCTCCAGATCGATTTTCTGAAAATCCGCGGATCCATTCCTTGGAGATCGTGGATCCATTGTCTAAATAGTTACTGATCCAATATTGGTCAAGTTTTCATATATGTAACCTGTTTTGGATACTACTATCATAGGAAACAGCTGCACCCCGTGTTGGTGACATCTTACATTATAATCATTGAATACTATTATTGAGCGCTGTTCAAGTTATTTATACTGAGCGGAAGTTTTCGATATTATCAACGTCTCTCTGGGATGATATCAACGCTAAGTGAATTGTCCTGGTGTGTGTTGACACAGCATTACAAGATATTACTCAACTACATGGCTACATTTGGTAACAAATAACACCTACATCAGTCACGCTCCTTCAAAGGCTGATCTCGTAACTTCAAGTATATCAAAATTTTTGTAGTAACCTGCGACAGCTCAACGTTTTCAACAGCAACGGAAACCTCAGTTTGGCAGACTCATCTATTAGAGAGATTGTTTGCCACGATTGTTATTGCTGTGGGATGTTTTGACGAAACAGTTAAGACAAGTATCTGAAGAAGCAAATATCGGAAGGATCAAGATTTTGGGGAATCTGTAACTTTTGTTCATCAGTCGCAAACATAAATGGGTTCGGCTGAGGAGTTTTAGTTTTCAACGCCTCGTTGGAACTGAATCAACGCAATCGGCTCCTTTTTGAAACGACGGAATCCTCGGGAACGCTGTACAAAACTTTTATTGGTCAACGCTGGAATCTTCAGGAACGCTGTACAAAATTTTTATTGGTCAACGCTGGAATCCTCAGGAACGCTGTACAAACATTTTTATTGGTCAACGCTGGAATCCTCAAGAGGTCGGAAGTGTGAGGCCGAAGAATCGTGTCTGACATTTGTCGAGTTTGAGGACGATTTTGTTGGTCTACAATTCAAATCAGATACGAGCGGGACTTTCTGACATTTCAATCTAACACATTGATGGGAGAAATCGCCGTGTTTTATGAGCTAAGTAAACGTTTGTGGTCTTTCATTTAGTTAAGTGGCAGTCATTGATATTGTAATATTACACACATTTTATTCTTTTCTAATTCACTCATGTCTTCCATTGCGTCATAAGCGCGGTACATAATTTGGTGCGATATTGCGCTAGACTCACTTAGTTTTGCATGCGCATTATTTTATGTTGTATTTTTTTATCAGGATAATGATTTCCATTCTTAATTGTACGTAGTTAAAGCACATTAACTCTGTCTATACTTTCTTTGCTGAGCTACTTTTCTTAATTATTAGAACAATATTATCTTGTTATTTATTGCTTTGGAATTATTACAACTAGTCTTTGCTATATTTTTTAATTGTGGTTTCATTTATTCGATGTTCAGGTGTATAGGACTTTATTACTTTTGCGCTGAAATCTTTCCGAGGTGCTAAATTCTTTGATGTTTGGTGTTTCCAAGGTTTATATAAGTCATAATAGTTTGGTGTGCGGAATTCTATTTATCTATTTTTTGATTTAAAGATTGTTAACTCTGTTTAGTTTGTCTATATGAAGTGCATATCTTGTTGTCTATAAATAGGTTCTGCAAACTTTGCGTTAGTCATAGTAGAGAATTTCTTGCGGGCAAGCAAACTAATTTTTGCTGTCTTCTTTGACTTTGTCGGCGTGAACTTTCATTTTGTGATTTACAGAACTGTTGTGCGAAATTTCTGTCTACATTTCTGATTTATAATTATTATAAAATAATACTGTTTCATTGTTGTGTCTAATGATTATAAGCCTGTATACTTTTGGTACTGAACTTCTCTCTACAGTTCTTACAGGTGACAATTATTGAATATTAGTGAAACATAGCAACATGTCGAGGCTACAAAACTTTCTACAAATATATGAAACTAACACAGTGTTCATAATCGAGAATGACGAAGACATAGAAGACACTCTCATTATTGAACAGGCATTTGTCAATGGAGTAGCAACGACGTGTATTAGGGACACTAGTTCAGTTATTGCAGGAGTTGATCACAAACTGATCAACGAAAGGGATTACACAGGGAATAGTATTGGTTGTAGAACATTCGGGGGTACTGTAGAAATATACAAGACCGCGTGGGTTATGATTGAATGCCCGTATTACGATGGTAGAATATGTGCAGCGGTATTGTCAAACCCGGGTGTTGGGTTAATAATTGGTAATATCCCGAAGGCCAGGGATTTCGTTCGGAAAGTGGCCATTGAACATAAACTTGACAAGACACTCACAAGAACCCAAGTTCAAATGACGCATAAAGAAGAAGAAAATACACAAGTTAAGCAGGTTATATCAACTGCTGATGAATATGATGTAACATGTCAGAGTCCGTCAGGGGACAGCGATGCAGGGACATCGTTACGACCGCCAGGCGACTTAGCTCCCAGTAAGGGATGCAACAACTTCGTTGCGCCGCCAGGCAAATATGAGTTACCGGCCTGCGGGATCGCTGGCTGACCAGCGGTCAGGCCGCCAACGCAAGACGCACGCCTGCCACGTGACGCCACGTCAGGCAGGAGGCAAGTTGCGAACCAGGTCCAGACAGCTCTGGGACACGGAACATGACGGACGTGTGATTGAGAGAAAGGCGTTGTATGGTTTCTGTATTGAAAGGCGAGTGTCTGGACATCTTGCGAGTCAGACTTGTGAACTGTATTGTGGATGTAAGTTGTAAAGTATCCATTATATATATTTGTGATCATCGTTCTGTATTTGATATGTTAATAAATCCATCGAACGATGTGTCGTTGAGTCTTACGTCAAATCACGTTGTATTTGTACTGTCTCACACTTGTTAGGAAAGCGAGCCAAGTTTAAGACCCTGACATGTGTGAACGTGGAGGGCTCGTCCCGCTTTAATTTACTTATATTTGAACGTGAATAGCTCGTCCTTAGTTGAACGTGAAGGTCTCATCCAGCTTTAATTTAGTTAGATTTAAACTTAAATGTGATCATGGAAGGCTCATTTTGATTGTTACTACATTATTTAAACAATGTGTAAGACCATTTGTAAACGTACAATGCATACATTTTGTTTGATCCTGTAAGCGTGTAAAACATTTGTGATTTGTGAAACTTGTCACCGTTTTGACCTTGTCGACATTGTGATCTTTGTCGCCATTTTGACCTTGTCGCCATCTTGTAAACTTGATGTCCATGTCCTTACTGAATGTCATCTTGATGTAAGTGATGTGTCATCAATGTTGTAGAGTGTTAAGATACTTGTAGATTGTCTTTGTGAATTGAGTTTGTGGAACGCGAAAAGTGTTTGGAAAGAAAGTAACGTGTATTGTAAAAAAAAACTGTTGACGGACAAACTTACGACATACAATTACACTCAACGCCATACAAACCTAATCAACACTTAGTGACAAGCAGGCACACACCAACAAATAGACGCTAATTTATCTTCTTCCAAAATAAAAGCAGGTTTTTCCGTACCATCCGAAACCTTGCCGTAGAGGTCATTTGCGATTCGAAGTAGCGACCCTACAGTTCCTAGCCCGATTTCCAACCGTTCTTCACCGCATCCAGGGCACTTGAGTATACTTTTTCCTTTTCGTATACTTTAAAAATGCATTTTTAGGCACATATCGTCCATATAAACAGATTGTAACTTGTTGATTACTAACCACTTATAACATATTTTGTGTGGCTGGTATTTCATTGACATTTTTCCATCATGTCTTCATTATTTGATTTCATTGATATGGGGATAAAATTACAGTTACATGGTGATGAACTAACACAGTGGAGTGAGCAGAAATACTCTGAATACCTACTAGTACAGGAAAAAGCGGCTGAACGCGAAGAAAGAGCAGCTGAAAGAGCTCTAAAGCAGGCAGAAGCAGAAAGAACTGCCAAGCAAGTAGAGGCAGAAACAGCCTTAAAGCAAGCCGAATTAGAATTGGCTGCAAAGACAAAGCAGGCTGAGATCGAAAACGAAACAGAACTGAAGAAGGCAGAAATAGCAGCTCAGAGTAAGAGAGAAGAACTAGGAGTTACAGTTGAAGATGAAACAACTTGACACTGAGACTGCCATTAACAAAGAGTCTAAGAAATCTGAAAGACTGGAGAAAGAAAACCAGTATAAGAAATATCAAGGTATTGTACGTAATTATACCTCGGGTGACTGCATCGCAGCCTTTACCCAAAATTTTGAAACTTTAATGGAACATTATCAAGTTCCACTGTCTGAATGGAATATTGTGTACATGAGGAGTTTGTCAGGGGAACCTCTTAAAGTTATTGAAACCATCCCCAAAGACCTCAGAAAAGATTACCATTATCTGAAATCTAAGATTATGGCACATTTTATGTTAGATGAGGCAGGGTACAGAGAACAATTCAGTAAATTGAGCCCAAAACCGACTCAAACGTTCTCTGACTACCTCTGCTTAGTCCGAGATATTTTCACCAAATGGACGTCAGCCGCTAAAATTGAGAAAAGTTATCAGAGATTGGAAGATCTAATCATTAGAGACAAAATTGTATCATCTATTCCTTCAGCCTTTGCTAAATTTTTGTTAGAAAATGAATGCTCCAGTGTGGATGAGATTGAAAGACGTGGTTCGGCTTACTACACAGCCAACAAACATTGCTTTGCTACTGAAGATACTAACATTAACTTTGTAGCAGCGGCTAACTATGACAAACAACCCTATAGTAGGCAGAAACCTCGTAGGCCTACCTCTGAGAAGTTATATCATTGCAATTATTGTAAATATTCTCATCATCAGAGTGAGATGTGTGATAAAAACCCTCGCTACCAGACTTACCTACTACACAGGGTAAATCAACAAGATAAGGAGCGTAAATCCTTCAAAAGTTTGAGTAAATGTTTCCTCTGTAAGGCGTACGGACACCATCGGAAAGATTGTGAGGGCAGGCATATGACCAACAAAGCAAATGCCGCCTTGTTTGATAGTTCCGCGTCTGAAGAAGAAGAGCCAGAGAAACATCCTGTGAACTCAGCACAGGCTTTTGACATATTCAGCGCAAACAAATGCTCTGTTTGTAACACTTTCTATGAAGATGGTATTTTAACATGCGGTCATACCATCCCTATTGCCAATGAAGAAGCTAATTTGGTAGTAGATTCTAAAGGCAGAATAATCATCCATCACGGATATGTGAATGGCGAACCGGCTACAGTCCTTCGCGATACAGGCAGTTCACTCATTGGTCTGAAAAGAACATTCATAATGCCTACAGACTATACAGGCAAGCACGTAACATGCAGAACATTCTCAGGCAATATTGAGAAATACCCATTAGCATGGGCATATATTGAAACACCTTTCCTCACTGGGAAAGTAAAGTGCGCCGCACTAACCAACCCAGTTTGCGATATAATTATTGGTAATTTACCTGAGGTAAATGATAAACCTCATGACATAACATATGTATGTATTGATGATACCATAACATCACCATCAAATGTCATCATTGAAAATGTCACACCACCTATTGATTGTAAAGTAGCTAATGTAGCACTAAGTTCTCATGACATCATTGAAACTATTGTTCCATCATCATCATCTGATATCATTGAGTGTGTGAACGCAGTAACAAGAGCTACTGCTAGAGTGCAAGATGAAATAAATCAAACTGAGGCGATACAATTGCTCAGCCCAGTTTCACTACCTACTAACACCATGAAGGAAGCATTTGTAGCAGCCCAAAAAGCTGATCCTTCATTGTCAAAATACTTTGACCTGATCGGTCGAAAGCCAAAAGTAACCAAGAATGCAAAATGGCATTTTGCTATGAAAAATGACATACTCACCAGGTATTACACCAGAGGTGACGATACCACAGAGCAAACTGTTTTGCCAACTAGTTATCGCAAGCAAGCCTTACATCTTGCACACGATATACCTCTTGCAGGACATATGGCATACGTTAAGACCAGATCAAGGTTATTGACACAATTTCACTGGCCAAAATTTTGCAATGACATTAAAGAATATTGCAGAAGTTGTGACACCTGCCAGAAACTGGTTAAAAAAGGTAAACACCCACAGGCAAAGTTACAAGTTACCGACTTAGCCAGTCGACCTTTTGAAAAGCTATCGGTTGACATAGTGGGCCCTCTTAGTCATACAACAACTAGAGGGAATAAATTTATTCTAACTGTCATTGATCAATGTAGTCGCTGGCCAGAAGCTATTCCGTTAAAGAACATAACTGCCAATGACATAATGGAAGTGTTCTTCCATATTTTTTCTAGGATAGGCTTTCCAGATACTATCCAATCTGATAGGGGCACTCAGTTTATTGCCGCATCCACCCAAGCTTTCACCAAAATGCTGGGAGTGAAGCAGTGTTTAAATTCCCCCTACCATCCTCACAGTAGCGGAGTAATAGAAAAGTTTAACGGGGATCTTAAGCACATGCTTGCAAAGGTAACGCAAGAACACCCCAACAACTGGGATGTATATCTACCAGCTATTCTTTTTGCTTATCGCGAGGTACCACATCCTAGTACCGGTTTCTCTCCTTTTGAACTTATCTATGGTACCAAACCACGTGGCCCATTGACCATTTACCACCAAATGTTAACTGACTCTACACCAGTACTTAAACCCATATCATCATACTTATATGTGACATCATTGCGTGAAAGAATCATCAAATCTTGTGTTATTGCAAAGAATGCACTAAAACTATCTGGTGCTACTTATAGACAGTATGCTGACAAAGGTAACAGGACAATAACATTGACACCTGGACAGGACATTCTTCTTCTGCTACCTAGTGACAGACACCTTCTGACTGATTCTTGGCAGGGACCTTTTAAAGTGACAAGACAGATTTCACCTGTAGACTACGAGATCCTTATAAAAGACAAACACAAAATATTTCACATAAATATGCTAAGACCATACCACAACAGAGACAACGAACAAGACGATACGACAGCTTGTACAGTGATAATAGATCACGAAGACGACGATGCTAGTGACGAAATTCCAACACCTGCATTAGACACGACAGACTGCTTGAAGGAGATCAAAATCAACCCAAATTTAACTCAAGCAGAGACAGACAGGTGCAAACAACTTATACAACAGTACAACACCATCTTTTCCAACAACCCAGGACAAACAGAATTAGTACAGCATCACATCGCACTCACATCAAACACACCCATTAGATGCAGACCATACACCATCCCATTACATTACAAAGAACATTTACATCAAGAAATCATCAACTTAGAGAAAAATAACATCATAAGACGATCCCAATCAGACTACTCATCTCCCATGGTCATAGTACGCAAAAAGGACAATACAATAAGACTGTGCATCGACTACCGAAAACTGAATAAAATAACTGTTCTAGATCTTGAGCCAATGGCAAACACTGACGATCTTTTGACAGAACTGACAGACGCTAGGTTCTTTACGACTGTAGACATGACGAAAGGTTATTGGCAGATTGCGGTAGACGAACAGAGCAGACATCTGACAGCATTTGCCACACCTTGGGGACTGTACGAATGGTGCAAACTTCCATTTGGGCTTGTTAACGCCCCAGCCACATTCGTACGTATGACACGACTACTTCTAATAGACATTCCTAACATAATCTGCTATATTGACGACATATGTGTTCACACAAAGACAATGACGGAGCACATTAGGACATTAGACCAAACATTTGAACGAATCAGACAGCACGGACTGACAGTGAAGCCTGCAAAAGTAGACATAGCCTACCAGGAAATATCATTCCTGGGTTACAAAATATCCAATGGCTTTGTCACGACAGACGATAAAATTGTGTCCAAGATACTAAAACTCTCACTTCCGACTACAAAAAAACAAGTCAGAAGTTTGTTGGGCTTAATAAATCACTATCGGCAGTTTATTCCTGATTTTTCTGAACTGACCGAGGTATTTACTAATCTACTAACAAAAGATAAACCAGAGAAAATTGTACACGATCAATGCCTAAAAATCGCATTTCATAAAGTGCTATCATGTTTTTCTGATAAGAATGAACATAATCTTATCCTTAATTGCCCGATATCCGTTTACCTTTCAGATTACGCACAGATGCTAGCTCCGTGGCGATTGGAGCAGTCCTGTTGCAGGAGTATAACAACATTCTCCACCCCGTTTATTTTGTATCCAGGAAGCTGACGGCCCGAGAGCGGGCATGGTCCATTCCTCAATTAGAAGCCCTAGCTTTAGTAGTAGGTATTACAAAATTATCTAGATTTCTTCTAGGACGCCATTTCATCGTAGAATCGGACAGCAGCCCCTTACGATGGATGAATTCAGGTGTGCCATCGAACCATATGGTAGCGCGTTGGTCTTTGAAACTTCAAGATTATAGCTTTGAGGTTCGACATATCCCAGGCAGAACCAATTCAATTGCCGATCTTTTGTCACGTTGTCCGACCGACCCAGTGAGCACCAATGTCTGAGTGCAGTATGTAGAAATACACTCAGACCGACACAGCCATTTAGCAGTGAATAGTGGTTTTTCATTCACAAAAAGCTGTGTAATGTCTACAATATTGTGATAGGGATTACTCCCATTATATATAGTGTTCTTATTTTACTAGTTCATGTAGTGATTGTCGTGTATAAATGTGCAGTATGTGGTAGAAAGCGAACTTTATTAACTGTATATATTACGTACAAGAACAGTGTCACATTCGCACTTACCTGAAGCGAATTATCCAACGTGACAGTGACAACTTCGTGTTGAATCTTCCAGGAACATTTTAATTACGAGTGTGAAAGTAAAAACTGAACAGTGACGACTTTTCTACACCTCTGCAGTGAACCGAAATCTTTAATGTTCGACTGAAACATCTAACACATGAACATTCGATCGTAATCCAGAAGATTGTGTAGCAACATCCAACACGAACTGTGAGAACAGTGTACCTTCCTTAAACTACATCAAACCGGAACAGGTGTGTTCTACAAGCTTTACCATCAGCTGATTTTAGTGCTCGTGTGTACTTCCGGATTAATTAGAAATTTAGAACAAAAATAGCAGACAACATATAAAAGGTTAAAAAGTTTTGACGATTCTAAAATGTTTAGGATTCTATAAAATTGAATACACGAATTGTGTGTTTATTTATTTCTCTAATGTAATCTTAGAATCATATCTTGATTAACGTATTCATATTACCGACTTTTTCTCGTTAATATGAAGAAACGTCAAGCAATGACACTAAGAAATTAAATAGTTATTGTAAATTATTGTGTTTCACTAATGTTAAAATTATTTCCCTTTCATTTATTGTTATTACATTTTCACACAAAGGGCCATAATTTGAAATGTATATGCTAATGTGTTGTGTGTAATATAACATGTTGTTGTTAAAGTGTTGACACCACAGGCAGGCATCTACTGGGCATGGCAGAGGGTTGCCAACATTGTATACCAACACAATAACTCCTGGCCAAGTAGGGACAGGGTTTGAGTGTTTTATGCGACTTATATAAAGTCGTATTTCAGTCTGGCTAGATGGTTTTTGTTTCAAGAACCATATTATTATTTTTTTTCAAATTGCTGCGACGTAGATGCGTGAAGCTGGTACTACTGATCTGACTGGGTGATAATACAATTGAGGTAACCAGCCATCGAGAGGGTGAAGCCTGATATGTGTTAAACATGAAGCACCACGTGTCGTTGTACCCAACTCCCAGTTCTTATATATTTCTATGCCATGTGTGTATTTTTGATAAGGGTGTGTATAACAATGGAAAGGTAGACTCTGACAAGGGTATACTATTAACCCAACAGGTACAGACATTATACATGCCGGTAACTCATATTTGCCTGGCGGCGCAACGAAGTTGTTGCATCCCTTACTGGGAGCTAAGTCGCCTGGCGGTCGTAACGATGTCCCTGCATCGCTGTCCCCTGTCGGACTCTGACATAACACAAAAGACTAATAGCACAACAGAAAAGAAGTGTATAAAACATGTCAAACGGGATTATATGTCTTTAGATGATATCTTTCTCAAACATCCCAAAAGGAAACCAAATGTTACATACACTAGTTGTTGCACGAAAAAGGTACATGCTCAACACGCAAGGCCCATTAAACAATCAAAATGGGATCTAATTGCCGTGGTCATTGCTCAGATCATAACCGTGGTTAAACCGATTATATCACAGGGTATAGGCGTCGTCATAAACATGTACACACGAACAAGAGGATATCTTATTTGTACCAGTACAAACATGTACGTGCAAGTCAAAACAAACGGGTTAAACTGTTGTGTACAAACAAAAAGATATTTTAGGAACTTGATGGGTAAAGACAAAGAGCATTACAGTAGGCTGACTACACTTGCCTACTTTGACCTCTGGTACAGACTTACCAAACATACGTCAGGGCAGCATATGCAGGACACATGGTACACAAGAGTGAAAACTACACCATTATTCCAGGCAACAGAATTACAATATATATATATTGGCGTACGCGCAGAAGAGAGATTCTATAGGTTTGAAACAAAGAAAGAAAGAAAGAAAGAAAATGTATAAAAGAACAATATAAAGGAAAATAAATTGGGATGAATGTCAATGTTAGGTAATTAGATAAACACATAGTACAGTACAGACACATTAGGGTATTACATAAGAAGTGGTTCTGATTTTCGCACACAGTTAAAATCACAAGTACTAAATTCCCTTTTACAGTTCTTGTCTACAATTAGTATTTGGTATGGGTTGGAGGTAGAAAATATCTTCTTTTCAGCACTTCATTAAGATAGGTATAGATGCAGGTTGGACTACATCAGAAAGAATGGCCTGAGCCAAAATAATTTTGATATAAACATGTATACTGTTCAGAAGGTTTTACAATAGAATTGGTCAGGATTTGTCAAGTAGAAAATTAACAGCTGGTGTAAACATCTGGCGAAGTGAAATTCGCAAAATGATATATGGAGTACAACGTGTGGCGACGAAGTCGCTGCCCATAATATGTTCTTATCGTATTTGGCAGCCCTCTGGCATATGACATGGGTAATTGTTATGTGATGGAGGTCTTCCTATGCGAATTATTGAATATATGATAGAAAAGACAACTGGTTACTGTTGTGGGTATGGGTTATTGACACATAACAGGATTTTGTTGTAGGAAGGTGTGGTTATTAATAGTAGTTTAAAACTGATAACAGCATGGAAATCGTGCAGCAGTGGAGCTCTATTGTTGGCGTGTGTATGGGTAATGACACACAACTACAGTATTGATACAGTGAAGCATGGTTTTAATGAAGTTCGTTTATATTTTCTGCTGAATGAATTTTGCTAACCTTGCGTAAAACATGTAACGATGTTGTGGTTGTATTGTCATCATGAATATTTTTAATAAGATGTGATGTTGTCTACTGTGTTCATTGTATTGTTCATATTTATGATCATAATTGTTGGGTGTGGATGTGTATTAATGAGTGTCTGTATCCAGAACCTATATGCCCAAATAGACCTGTAATGGCGGCCATAGCGAAGTCTACATAGTTTCCTAAATCATATCGGTTAATACTAAATAAATAATATCAGAAGACTCAATTCACATCACCACATTCGTAACTCCTTTAGGATTATATGAATACATTTATCTTCCTTATGGTCTTCAGAATTCTATTTCATCATCGGTGTTCATACTACTGAAACAGTACATCATGCGTACATTCTTAGACATATCTGTTGTCGCATCCCAATGTTTAGATTAACTGTAAAACATAGCAAAAACGAAAGTCAATTCCCAGGACATAGAAGTTCCAAAGGTTTTCTCTATACGGATACTAACATTGTTACTAATATTCTCAAGATCAGTACACCGAAAACTTAAAAAGAGGTCAGAACAACTCTTGGTCTTAATAACTAGTATCAGAGGTTTATAAAGAATTTTGCTGAAATGACTGATAAACTGTCTGAGTTTCGTAAAAAGGAGTATCCAAATAAAAGTAAATGGTCGGAGGAACATAGAAAAAAATTCTTCAAGAAATAAAATATTTGTTTAGGTTCTACTGATAATTCTTAGAAATTATGACATGTCTAAAATTTAGTCGTTCATACTGATTATGGTTCGCATACTATCCCATATTTCAGGAAGTGAAAATAATTTAGCAGATTTACTAAGTCGACTATAAACATATTGTATGAATAAAATATTCTTTTGTTGGTAATTTTAATTTTTGGTATTGGAGTAAATAAGTTAAATGACAAGATTATAATGTCTAAATATAATGTTACTTTATTATGACTGTAACTTACTTTTGAAACACCACATGTATGGAAACAGTTGTTTAAATATAAATAAGTCACTTGTTGTTATTAACGTTGCAGATAGCAGGATAAACAAGTGCGCCGGTGTGTGATCACATAGTTGTATGTACGAGGAAATGGACAAGAATGAGTGCAAAGGCTGGAGTTAATGTGATACAGGATAGTAGACGATTTTGCAATGCGACATTTGGACGTGTTCTTTAATTATTTTGTGTTATAGTCTGAAAAGAAAAACAATATGTAAATTCTTTCAGTATTAGGTAGAAAAGCAAATGATGATTGATAGTTAAATCACTAATAGTATTAATTTACTAGTGAAGTGATATTAATTTTAATTTTATTGTTATAATTTTATCAATTATTATAATTGTTGATATTTATTATTTCGCAGTTAAGGATAAGTACATACTTATTTGTTGTGTGCTGTGTTTATATCATCATCAATAAAAAGAATTTAGATGTGTTATTTCATGATGGATGAATGTAGAGATGGATGAATGAAAAAGAGTATATACAAATACACATACTTAAAATCAGACATAGATAGAAAGTCAACATTACAATTATGAGGACTAAGAACAGATATGAGATATAGTTGTAAGATTAAATTGCCAACATCGACATTGGATGATGGAAAGAGATGTTAACTCAGAGTGAAGTTGACATGATACATCTCTGAAATTGATGGGGATCAGCTATTGATTTCTTTTGACTCAGAAGGTCGTTGGGTTCACAACATAGAAGTGCATTTTGTTTCACCGAAGATACTCAAGGGTTACAGAGGTCTGAGGTAATTTTTGTCAAGGGGTCAGCATGAAACGCGAAAACGGCACTTTAATTATAGTGTTCGGCGGTGTTTGAACCTTTGCTTCTTTTGTTGCAAGTAGTCAATCATGATAACGCGAGAACATCTCGATGATCATTTCTTTGGAATGTATGAGGTGGCGGTGATTGGGACTTGTGGGTTTTAATTCAATGTCTGAAGTCCACACGATCTATATTGTCTTAAGATGACATACTGAGTTCCAGAGATGACAGATTTGTAGTCGATCATGACTTACAGTAATTTACGTCATATCCATCATTGGCATACATGTCGAAGTAGAGTAAGAATAGGAAAATGTAGGGACATTTTTTTATGGAGGGGGAATAGCTGTCATGGCCTGAATGACAGCCAGATAGAGTTAAAAGAGTAAGCAAGTGCACCAGAACAGGGAATTAGACGAAGCAAGGAAATAAGCACAATAGAGCACTTGGACGGAACAAGTAGACGTCACAAGTGCGTGTACATTAACAACCAACGGTTGTCGTCAGTGAGTGATTAGCCAGTCACAACAGAAGACATGTTTTAGGCTCCTGCCTTCGTGAACACAAGACACAAGTTTATGGTTGTTACCAGCTCACGGTTTGAAAGGATCTTAGTGAAGGTTCGTGGAGTGACTGTGCCAGAGCGTATATGATGCTTCGTAACAGGTAATACCTAAATGGTTTCATATTAGAGCACGCGAGGAGGTTAGGGCCATGTTGCCTGCACCTAGACACATCGACACTACCCACACAGGCGAGTTCACGCTCCGTTACCCAATAGTCCACCCAATTGTGTAGGTTTGATTCGTAAGATCAAGGCATGAATGAGAGTAGCATGTGACGGACTGAAGCCTAGATCATCCTCTGCATTCTTTAACGTTTCATGATGCTTACCGACAATAAAGACGTTGTCGTTCTCCTCATATGGTGTGATAGACTTGTTGATGGACTGACGTGAGTTGTGCTGTCATGTTTGCGTAGATAGTCAGCAGCCAAACCCAAGACACAACAGCCCCTAACATCCAGAATCGTGACAGTTATGTCGTCTGCATTCTTCTCGGATTCAGTGGCGCAGTGGTTATACCGTCTGCATTTTTCTCGGAGGGTCATATGTTCGTTTCAGGGCTCCGTCATTCGGTTCTCGAGCGTAGTTTACCCGGAAATCCTTGGGCGTCGTCGCTTAAGCTACGCAGTTCGTGCTCTGCGCGGCACAGCGCGGCACGGCAGCGGTGATATCAGCAGGCGACTAGCTGTTTTGAGAAGACCGAGCTATGTAGGTTATGGGTTGACCCCGGTGTAATGTAATTGATATTCTCACCTTTCAACCCCCCCCCCCCCCCCAAGTCTTTTTTTTGGTTTTTTGTTTTCCTCTTCTCATTTTTTTTTTCGTTCCTTTTCTTATACGCTGTTATATTATTTCTTGTTAATTCCCCGCTGTGATTTCTGTGGACTTACCCGAGATCCTCGTTAGGTATGGACGTGTGTTCGGACTTAACATAATCATTTTGTTTGTTTAGTTGTATCTGTGTAAAGCTGGGACTGTGACAAAGGGTTTACGAACGCAGTTCACAATCCCACATACCTCGTTCAAAATACAACTGCGGGGGATGTGGAAGCAGACCGTCTTGCGCTGGTTTTCAAACAATGGTATGAGTGCCAGTCGTTCAGAAAGCAATGGCAAACTACTGAAAGTAAACTTGCCAAGAAATCTCAAACAGTCACAAAATATAGGGGTTGACTGCGACGTCTTGTAAAGGATACGCAATTAACGTGTTTTTTTTTTACGTTTAGTAGTTTGCCATCGTATTCTAAACGACCTGCCCACATACGTTGTTAAACATCAACACAAAGCTGTCTACTCCCTAATCGCTGCAGGTGATTTGAACGCGGAATGCGGGATTTTACACATCACATTCGCTAGCCCTTCTCCGCAGACGCCGGTACAAAAGGGATGATTTACATTAATAACTGCAACAGAGGCATGGCTGAATAGAAAAGAGATCTCGATATTAAACTTCCGGTGAGCTGATGCCAGGGCAGCGGGTACAGCCTCTACATCGGTCAGTTGGACTAAAAAGCTGACATCTCGTCCTTGACTTGGGGACGTAAATTACAAGCACCTCAGAAGTCGGAGTGGGTTCGTCTGATGGCGAGGGACACTGGTAAACAGGAAAGCTAATCCGCGTGCAAACATCAGTCCAGTGCACTAGAAATAGAAGGACGTGTATGACCTATATTTGATTTAAAAGCCAGAGAACGACCGCAAAATAATAATAATTTAATAAAACAAAAAGGATACAGGAGGAGGAGCTAGTTCCTATTAATTTGAGACGCCTTGGGATTGCGTGGAGTTGGGGGAGGGGGAAGGGGAGAACCACCAGCCAACCAACCACTAACAGTTCCTTCACGTGGCCATCGATTAGCGAAACCGTTTTTTGTCTGGCTTCGTTTTTCTACGAAAACTCTGAATGAATGGGTATATTTCCCCCCTTCCTGTATACTGTACTTGATAAATATCAACTAGATCGTTTTACATTCTGGTTGGGCAAGTATATGTTGGCAAGCGTATGTGTGTGTGCGATTTTATGTGCACCGTAAACCAGATTAGCATACGCAGTGTGTGTTTATCTTATACTGCTGAAGCGTTTGTGTCATATGTTTTCACATGATAGGAGATAACGCTGTATTCTTTGGTATGTAGTATCAGGTGTGTAGGGACATAACTTTGAACAAATATATAACTGGAAGAAATGTTTTTGAGATAGTAGATCGCTGTGTGTATCTAAAGTTTCGTTAATGTATGTTTTTTTTCTTAACATTGTGGTGTTCATGCAGTTAGTTCTGGTGTTTAGTTTAAAATGTGGTTTCTTTTGTTCGGCGATTAAAAGGTTTCTTTTTTTTTTACACTGATGTGTTGCCGTGTCTGCGTAGGTATTTAATGATGATTAGATGTTATCTAATCAGGGAAGTTGAGTTGTCAGTTTTTATTTATACCTAAATTTCTATAATATGTTACTGCTTTTTCGACCATGCCGGGTGCTCTGTTGTTTTATTATAACGCTGAATTGTTACATTCTTGGTAAAGTATATTCCCATATTGTATTATTTTAGTGTAGAATTGTTAATTCTATTGTCAGTTATATTACGTTATTACAGTGTTGTAAAATCGATTTGTCACTTTCGTTGTCAAGATTATATTACTTCAGTGTAGATTTGTCACTTTCTTGGCATAAATGCTACTTTCTTTAGTAGCATACTTACTTTATTGTGTTGGTTTACTGTCTGTTGCCTTGTTTTCTGTAATTATTTAAGCGAAATGCTACGTAGGTAGGTAGGTAGGTAGGTAGGTAGGTATAGAGGTAGGTATTTAGGCTGGTAGTTAGGTAGGTATGTAGGTAGGTAGGTAGGTACTTAGATACGTAAATATATGCGTAGGTAGGTAGGTAGGTATAGAGTTAGGTATGTAGGCAGGTAGGTAGAAGGGATGTATGTAGGTAGGTATTATTATGTAGGTATGTAGGTAGGTAGGTATGTAGGTAGGTAGGTAGGTAGGTAGATACGAAGTTAGACACTTAGGTACGTATAGTGGTAGGTAGGTAAGAAGTTAGACAGCCAGGAAGATAGGTAGGTATAGAGGTAGGAAGGTAGGTATATAGGTGGATGGGTAGGTAGGTATACAGGTAAGTAGGTAGGTAGGTAAGTATATATGTAGGTATGTACAGAGGTATTTAGTTATAGAGGTAGGTAGGTATAGAGGTAGGTAGGTAGGTAGGTACAGAGGTAGGTAGGTAGGCACAGAGGTAGGTAAATAGGTAGGTATAGAGGCAGGTAAATAGGTAGGTATAGAGGTAGGTAAATAGGTAGGTATAGAGGTATGTAAATAGGTAGGTATAGAGGTAGGTAAATAGGTAGGTATAGAGGTAGGTAAATAGATAGGTATAGAGGTAGGTAAATAGGTAGGTATAGAGGTATGTAAATAGGTAGGTATAGAGGTAGGTAAATAGATAGGTATAGAGGTAGGTAAATAGGTAGGTATAGAGGTAGGTAAATAGGTAGGTATAGAGGTAGGTAAATAGCTAGGTATAGAGGTAGGTAAATAGCAAGATAGAGGTAGGTAAATAATTAGGTATAGAGGTAGGTAAATAGGTAGATATAGAGGTATGTAAATAGGTAGGTATAGAGGTATGTAAATAGGTAGGTATAGAGGTAGGTAAATAGGTAGGTATAGAGGTAGGTAAATAGGTAGGTATAGAGGTAGGTAAATAGGTAGGTATAGAGGTAGGTAAATAGGTAGGTATAGAGGTAGGTAAATAGGTAGGTATAGAGGTAGGTAAATAGGTAGGTATAGAGGTAGGTAAATAGGTAGGTATAGAGGTATGTAAATAGGTAGGTATAGAGGTATGTAAATAGGTAGGTATAGAGGTAGGTAAATAGGTAGGTATAGAGGTAGGTAAATAGGTAGGTATAGAGGTAGGTAAATAGCTAGGTATAGAGGTAGGTAAATAGCAAGATAGAGGTAGGTAAATAATTAGGTATAGAGGTAGGTAAATAGGTAGATATAGAGGTAGGTAAATAGATAGGTATAGAGGTAGGTAAATAGATAGGTATAGAGGTAGGTAAATAGATAGGTATAGAGGTAGGTAAATAGGTAGGTATAGAGGTAGGTAAATAGCTAGGTATAGAGGTAGGTAAATAGCAAGATAGAGGTAGGTAAATAATTAGGTATAGAGGTAGGTAAATAGGTAGATATAGAGGTAGGTAAATAGATAGGTATAGAGGTAGGTAAATAGATAGGTATAGAGGTAGGTAAATAGATAGGTATAGAGGTAGGTAAATAGGTAGGTATAGAGGTAGGTAAATAGGTAGGTATAGAGGTAGGTAAATAGGTAGGTAAATAGGTAGGTATAGAGGGAGGTAAATAGGTAGGTATAGAGGGAGGTAAATAGGTAGATATAGAGGTAGGTAAATAGGTAGGTATAGAGGTAGGTATAGAGGTAGGTAAATAGGTAGGTATAGAGGGAGGGAGGTAAATAGGTAGATATAGAGGTAGGTAAATAATTAGGTATAGAGGTAGGTAAATAGGTAGATATAGAGGTAGGTAAATAATTAGGTATAGAGGTAGGTAAATAGGTAGATATAGAGGTAGGTAAATAATTAGGTATAGAGGTAGGTAAATAGGTAGATATAGAGGTAGGTAAATAGGTAGGTATAGAGGTAGGTAAATAGGTAGGTATAGAGGGAGGGAGGTAAATAGGTAGGTAAATAGGTAGGTATAGAGGTAGGTAAATAGATAGGTATAGAGGTAGGTAAATAGGTAGGTATAGAGGGAGGGAGGTAAATAGGTAGATATAGAGGTAGGTAAATAATTAGGTATAGAGGTAGGTAAATAGGTAGGTATAGAGGGAGGTAAATAGGTAGGTATAGAGGTAGGTAAATAGGTAGGTATAGAGGGAGGGAGGTAAATAGGTAGATATAGAGGTAGGTAAATAGGTAGATATAGAGGTATGTAAATAGGTAGGTATAGAGGTAGGTAAATAGGTAGGTATAGAGGTAGGTAAATAGGTAGATATAGAGGTATGTAAATAGGTAGGTATATAGGTAGGTAAATAGGTAGGTATAGAGGGAGGTAAATAGGTAGGTATAGAGGTAGGTAAATAGGTAGGTATAGAGGTAGGTAAATAGGTAGGTATAGAGGGAGGGAGGTAAATAGGTAGATATAGAGGTAGGTAAATAATTAGGTATAGAGGTAGGTAAATAGGTAGGTATAGAGGTAGGTAAATAGGTAGATATAGAGGTATGTAAATAGGTAGGTATAGAGGTAGGTAAATAGGTAGGTATAGAGGGAGGTAAATAGGTAGGTATAGAGGTAGGTAAATAGGTAGGTATAGAGGTAGGTAAATAGGTAGGTATAGAGGGAGGTAAATAGGTAGGTATAGAGGTAGGTAAATAGGTAGGTATAGAGGTAGGTAAATAGGTAGGTATAGAGGTAGGTAAATAGGTAGATATAGAGGTAGGTAAATAGGTAGGTATAGAGGTAGGTAAATAGCTAGGTATAAGGGTAGGTATAGAGGTAGGTAAATAGGTAGGTATAGAGGTAGGTATAGAGGTAGGTAAATAGCTAGGTATAGAGGTAGGTAAATAGCTAGGTATAGAGGTAGGTAAATAGGTAGGTATAGAGGTAGGTATAGAGGTAGGTAAATAGCTAGGTATAGAGGTAGGTATAGAGGTAGGTAAATAGGTAGGTATAGAGGGAGGAAGGTAAATAGGTAGATATAGAGGTAGGTAAATAATTAGGTATAGAGGTAGGTAAATAGGTAGGTATAGAGGTAGGTAAATAAGTAGATATAGAGGTAGGTAAATAGGTAGGTATAGAGGTAGGTAAATAGGTAGGTATAGAGGTAGGTAAATAGGTAGGTATAGAGGTAGGTAAATAGGTAGGTATAGAGGTAGGTATAGAGGTAGGTAAATAGGTAGATATAGAGGTAGGTAAATAGGTAGGTATAGAGGTAGGTAAATAGGTAGATATAGAGGTAGGTAAATAAGTAGATATAGAGGTAGGTAAATAGGTAGGTATAGAGGTAGGTAAATAGGTAGATATAGAGGTAGGTAAATAGGTAGGTATAGAGGTAGGTAAATAGGTAGGTATAGAGGTAGGTAAATAGGTAGGTAAATAGGTAGGTATAGAGGTAGGTAAATAGGTAGGTATAGAGGTAGGTAAATAGGTAGGTATAGAGGGAGGGAGGTAAATAGGTAGATATAGAGGTAGGTAAATAGGTAGGTATAGAGGTAGGTAAATAGGTAGATATAGAGGTAGGTAAATAGGTAGGTATAGAGGTAGGTAAATAGGTAGGTATAGAGGTAGGTAAATAGGTAGGTATAGAGGTAGGTAAATAGGTAGGTATAGAGGGAGGTAATTAGGTAGGTATAGAGGTAGGTAAATAGGTAGGTATAGAGGTAGGTAAATAGGTAGGTATAGAGGGAGGTAAGTAAATATGTAGGTATAGAGGTAGGTATAGAGGTAGGTAAATAGGTAGGTATAGAGGTAGGTAAATAGGTAGGTAAATAGGTAGGTATAGAGGTAGGTAAATAGGTAGGTATAGAGGTAGGTAAATAGGTAGGTATAGAGGTAGGTAAATAGGTAGGTATAGAGGTAGGTAAATAGTTAGGTATAGAGGTAGGTAAATAGGTAGGTAAATAGGTAGGTATAGAGGTAGGTAAATAGGTAGGTATAGAGGTAGGTAAATAGGTAGGTATAGAGGTAGGTAAATATGTAGGTATAGAGGTAGGTAAATAGGTAGGTATAGAGGGAGGGAGGTAAATAGGTAGGTATAGAGGTAGGTAAATAGGTAGGTATAGAGGTAGGTAAATAGGTAGGTATAGAGGTAAGTAAATATGTAGGTATAGAGGTAGGTAAATAGATAGGTATAGAGGGAGGGAGGTAAATAGGTAGGTATAGAGGTAGGTATAGACAGACATGTGAGTGGATATGAGTATGTTTACTGATGACGGACGGAAGGATGATATACATGGATGTATGGGTGGGTGGCTGGGTGGAGTGGTAGATAGATAACCATTGTGAATGTCATATTGTAGAGTAGATCCAATGTACATTGCATCGAACATTATGGTAAGTGCAACAACTGAATCTAAAATATAGATCTTCATGGGCAAGAGCAAATCGTCAGGGATAGGAAAGCTTAAAATAGATTAGGTAGCTCTATGGGATAGGAGAGAAAGAGACAGTTAAGAGAAAAACAAACAATATAAAACAAACAATATGATAACTTCGTATATAATACTGTTTCAGTTCTTTACTACGTTAACTTTTACTGGCAGTGTTGTTGCTAGGAAAACATTGCTTCCGTTAACTGAATTCAAAGAAAAATATATTAATAGACCCTTATTATTGTCAGCACTGTCATACTGGGAATAACGGAATAATGTTGGCAGTGCCAGTATAGATAGATATGTGGGTGGGTGGATGGATGGATGGATGGATGGATGGATGGATGGATGGACGGACGGATAGATGGATGGATAGCGGTGAGTGGGCGGGTAGGCAGGTAGGTAGGAAACCAGGGTAGGCTTAATGTATCTGGACATATCTTTGTCCTTTTATTTTCAGGATCAAATCTAATTATGATACTCCTCCACATCACCGCCTCAGACCATCAAGCATCATCTCTTTCGGTCTGCCCCTGCCAGTTCTCCGACTAATCTGTCCAGTCGTCATGTTTCCCTAAGCCTCTCTTCTCATCATTTGACCACAGAATAGTCTTCTTCTTGTGTATCTGTATAATTTTCTGCTTTCCATAGTTTTCCCGGCACTCGCTAGCTACTCTGACCGCCAAGTCATTCGCAAAATGTGAAATCAGAAACCACATCTCCGTAAGCTCCTCCTAATTGCGTCATTCAAGTTACGTGATTGAGGGTTGATTGGTAGGTTAACGTTAGTTGTATGCCTTTACAGAACGTCACCATCAATCCCTAGAATTATATTGGCTTTTTGTGATTATCTAGGCAACTTTATATTTAGTACTCGTATACTGTAGTATGAATGCCGACGTTCATACCATTATAAATGAATTAATCACTGAAAAACGAGAAGTAGATAGTGAGTTTTACCAAAGCACGACTACAAAAAATGAAAGTATTAATTTCACGTATCTGTGTCCTAGCTTGAACGGCTATCCGTGGATAGTTTTACCGCAGTTACCCTTATTCTTGTATACCATTATAAAGCTTGATGTAAAACCATATGATCTTCAATCTCACGAAGCAGACTTCGAACCCAACTGCTTTGTGAAAAGCTAGCTGAATGTTCTTTACAAGATCATCAACACCAACATTTTTGGTTTGTTTGTGAGTTACTAAGCAATTTCTACGTTCATTAGTTTGCAAACTGCTTGTTGAATGTTCGACGCTCATAACATCGATATCAACGCAAGGAGTTCTTTTTCCAAATTGTCTGTGTCTGACTTTTAAAAAAAAATATCTTAAAAGTCGAGAGGATCTACTTCATTTCCCCGGGTTGTATCCCGTATGGCTCGGTCTCTTTCCGCAGGGGGACCTGCAGAAAACATCGTACAAAGCACGAACTCGGTAACTCCGGCGACGATCCCCCAGGAGTCTCCGAGAAAATGCACTCGGGAACCAAAAGACGTAGCCTGGAATCGAACCACAACCTTCGGAGTGCGAGGCAGACGGCTTGGTCACTTCGCCACGGCGAAACCTCGACTCGGTATGGTGGAGAATTGTCAAATTACCCCTGAGCCACAGTGGCGGCCGCTATTTTAAAGCCAATTGGAATATATCGTCATGTAACATTGAGTATAGTGCTTCCAATCCGACGTGGACAAGGTCCAAGGTTCGTTTCCGAAAACGATCAGCGTTGCCAGTAGTGGGTTGTGCTCAATCGTCAAACCTCAATCCCGAACCAACCAAATAAATCAATTTAGAATTATGTGTACAAACCAGCGTAGCCATGGGGTATAATGCTCTTGCATTTAAACTTCCCGTACGCTGACGACGAAGCCAGTGGCAAACAGCTAACATAAAATTGTCTGGATAATCAACGTAATTTTGATGATCGTAACGTCCTATAAGCCGGTCTCCCCGGCTAAGAGGTTACCGTCTTTCTCCGTTATCCCGTATGTCCACGTAGGGTAACGCAGCTGAGCCAGATTCGGTGGCGGATCGCGTCGCGCTCGCTACTTACCGCGTATGTGAGTCGGTCGCTCATTAAGCAATGGCAAACTACCGAGCGTAATCTTGCCAAGAAATCGACAACAGTGTTGACAGCGATGTCTTGTAAACAGGATATATGGGAGGGGGGGGGGGGGGGGGGGGGGGGGAGAGAGAGAGAGAGAACGTCCTATAAAGGGCATGCAACAATTGTTTAAGTCTAAGGATATACAACTCTTCCAACATTTCGTGAAAGAGTTGTCAGCCCCATCTTCTCTAACACAATGATGATGTTTTATCCTCCATTATTAGGTTTCCCCAGTTCTGACACCAGCTGATCTTGGCTAAAGGAGATGTGAGACCTGGGGACGCTATCATTCATTTAGTTATAAATATGGTATTTTAAAGCACGCATCGTTACATTTTGACAGCTGCCACCAAGGAAGGGTCAGCGACATTGGCACAATGCCAAAAAGCTACAGTACTGACATATCTGGAAGGAAGGAGTGGATTCAGCCTTTGCAGTCATCCCGTCAGGCAAACAGGATTTACCTCGGAAAGAACGTTTGCCATAAGGACATTTTCTGTTTCATCAGTTTGTCTCAAATGAAGACACCTCGGCCTCTGGGGCCGAATTTGACCAAAGGGAATATAGCATGCATCTGCCGGTTAGGATATGTCAAGTTTTGATTTGGCTGGTAGTGTTGCAGTTTGTCGTTTGCCAGGATCACTGTTGTGGGAAGCTGGAGAAGAGGATGAGGCGGGAGATTAAGAAGAATTGTGAGTACTATCTGTTTGTCTTTTGTCTGTCTGACTAATTATATTTCTCTCTCTCTCTCTCTCTCTCTCTCTCTCTCTCTCTCTCTCTCTCTCTGTGTGCGTGTGTGTGTGTGTGTGTGTGTGTGTGTGTGTGTGTGTGTGTGTGACTGTCTGCCTGCCGCATGACATGGTAATATGCCTTGTTTATGCTCACATACTTCATTTGTCAGTATTTTTTCTTTATGAATGTACTGTGCACAATGGATAATTGATGTACGAAAGACGAGTGGTTGGAAGGGCCGAATGTAGACGGGCCTGCGGACCCAGTTTGTGACCCTTTGAAAATATAGGTAGTTCATGATTTCTGTATGTCTGTCTGCCTATCTATCTGCCTGTCTATTTGTCTGTCTGTGTTAAGCATCTTTGTTCTACGGCATTCCCTACAAACGCCTTAGCCTTACTGTGACCATAATTTTAACTATAATACTTAATCGTGTAGTAATGAGTATTACATATTCTCATGCGTTTACAATGTATATATTGTTGTTGTTGATTCAGATTAATCTAATAACAAAATTGTTGTTTAAGAGATGTGTGCAAGAAATCATGGAAATGAGAGAGACACGATGGGCGGTGTGTCAGACTGGCCCACGTGTTGAATTCTTAACACAGAAAGTATAGTTCGTTCTTTGGTGTGTTCGTTCGAACTGTCTCTCTGCCTCTGTGCGTGTGTGAGTCTGTGTGTGTATGCGTGTGTGTGTGTGTGTGGTTATTTATATATATATATATATATATAATATATATATATATATATATATATATATATATATATGCTTGTGTGTGTGTTTGTGTGTGTGTGTGTGTGTGTGTGTGTGTGTGTGTGTGTGTCCCCACTAACGCGACCATTCATCCACAAACCTGTTCGTGCGTCCGTCTGCCAATCTACTTAATTTACTATTTTACTTCCGAGGAGTTCATCCATATGTGTCGAGTTGTATCTTGGACACCCCTGTCCTGTCCCGCCATCTAGAGATAAACAAGTTATAAATATACTCTGGGAAGAGACGGATCTTCGAGCGAATAAAGCACTGAATCGTGATGAATGCTTCTCATATTATTGAAAAAAAGCTTGTGTCAATCAAGAAGCAAATGAAAATCCCAAGCTCATTAAAGACATTAGACGTAGACAGTAACAATGGAAGACCAAAGGAAGCAGAAGAATAGGCCGAGCACGTAAACAATGGACAGTGGGGATAGCTGAGTCCATGGGAATCTCGATTCATGAAGTCCACAAGCGGGCATCCCTCCCGCTGTTTGTGCTTCACCTCGGTACCGCAAGGTAAAAGAAGTCACAATATTTTGGACACGATATAAGAAAACATAAACTAGAGAACTTGGTGACAACTGGCAAGACTGACAGAACAAGAACAAGGGAAGACAGAGAAGTAAATATCTTGATAGCTTGTTCGAGACAAGAACACGAAGCTGATGCATAACTCTAATGATCGTGTGAGATTGCGAAACATGACCTCCCACACTTTTCGGCATGGCGCATGATGATGATGTGTCAATCGGAGTATGGTTGGTGTAGAAATTTCCTTCGTGACCCAGTAACGAAACAGCATCTACAAGGACGCTGTTGAAGAATTCTATTTCCTCTCTCAAGTACAAAAATACACAGGATGTACACAACCGGTACTAACATTTCACATCTGCCGAGCGGTATATTCATAACATGATATTTTTTTTTCGCATATCCTATTTACAGGACATCGCTGTCGACACCAGCATTTTATCGCTGTTGTTGATGTCGTAGCAAGATTACGCTCAGTAGTTTGCCATTGCTTACTGAACGACCGGCTCACATACCCCCGTAAGTAGCCAACGCGACGCAATCCGCTACAGAATCTCGCGCAGCTGTGTTCCCCTACGTGGATATACGGGATTTACGGAGAAAGTCATAAACCCTTCGCCAGGGAGCACGGCTAACATGGTTTAGCACTGCAGATATGGACAAGCTTGG
>JACEFZ010013930.1:237500-307500 GCA_014155875.1 Cepaea nemoralis | reverse complement strand
CAACATAAAAGATATGAATTATAAAGGCATGGGGGAAATGCAAAAATCAATACTACACGACTCAGTAATATTAAATAATGGTGTGGCACTTGTTATTAGCTATGTGGAATATACTTGTCTACCAAAAGGGGACTGGCTGTTATACTATGGTTTTATTATTATTATTATTATTATTATTATTATTATTATTATTATTATTATTATTATATTTTTATGGAGGAGGGTAATCAGTACTGAGATAGTGTTCGAATAATTTGCGATTATATGTATAGGGATTGGTGATGCCTTTGATTTCTTATGAAAGATTGTTCCACAGCTGAGCTGCAGAGTACGTTAAGCTTGTTTTGTATAAGTCAATCCTAGGCTTCGGAATGTGTAATATATTTCATCGATTAATGTATCTAGCATTATATTTAAATAATGACCAAAGGTAATCTGGGGCATTCCGATGTAGGATTTTGTGAATTAGTTTTGCCTTATTGAAAAGCAGGCGTTTGCGGAGTGGTAGTAACTGAAGGCGTTTATGCAGGCTAGGATTGTCAGTTAAATGTTTGCTATAAACTAAACTCATGGCCCATTTCTGGAATGAGTAAAGTAGCTTGGTGCTTGAATTGGAACAACCGTCCCAGACTGTAGAGCAATTGTCATAATGTGTCTGTATGTGAGAATTATAGACTATTTTCCTTGTGTCCTCATCAAAGAATTTGGCGAGTTGGTAGACTTTCTTCGCTGTTTCTTTAACGAGCGCATAAACGCTGGGGATTAAAGGATGGGTTTTATCAATGATAAGGCCTAATGTTTTGTGCTCAATTACATTTTCGATTGGCATGTCATCGATGTGAAGCTGAAGTGATCTGTGTGAATTTAGAGTTTAAAGTCTTTGTCTGGTTGTTAATAACATAGATTTTGTTTTAGTGATGTTAATTTGCATACGGTTTGCATAGCTCCATCTAACCACATTATTTAATTCTTGTCGCAAAGACGACTCCAGCAAATTACACCTTTCAGCGTTTGTATACACTGTACAGTCGTCCGCAAATAGATCGCAGACGACGAAAGATGCAAAGGTAGATCATTAATATAGATGGCAAATAATGGAGGGCCAAGAATAAAGCCTTGCGCTATTCCAATAATGAAGGTAATGGTTTGAGACAGAGATTTATTGTGTGATACTGACTGCTATCTGTTTGAAAGAAAAGATGTTATTAGAGTCACTACATCGGGGCCAATTTTCACTGTCTCAAGTTTATAACAAGGTCTATCAAACCAAATGCTTTCCTGAAATGGATAAACACAGCTCCATATAGGCTGCTGTTGTTTATATTCTGGTGCCAATTTTCTAACATGTTTGTTAGGGTCGTGTGGCAATAATATTTTGGTGGAAATTCTGATTGACTGTCATCAATAAGCTTGTTGCGAGCTAAATACTGTAATGTTACTTTATGGATGTGTTTTTCTAGTGGTGTAGATAGTGATGATAGTAAGGAAATGGGTATTCTTCTAGCCATCTCCGTGGCGAAGGAGTTACAGCTGCAGTTTGTAATGTCGCATACCACTTTAGAAACACAGCTGCTGGCGATTTGGCAGCTGACCGCCTCGCGTTGGCCGTTTTTTTAATGGTATTGGTGCCTGTAGTTCAGAAAGCAATGGCAAACTACTGAACGTAAACTTGCCAAGAGATCAGAAAGAGCCAATAATTGTTGGGGGTTGACTGCGACGTCCTGTAAAGGGTATGCAACTAACTGTTAACTATTTTTCTAATGCTGTTGTTGGAGCATGTCTGTAATATTTCTATGTCAGTAGGAATTACCTTAACGTTGAGTGATATTATATCTTCACGAGCCCAGAATCCAATCACAAATTATCTCTAAATTTCTTCTCACGAAAATTCCTACGCCTCATTTACAATTATCAACTCCAGGCTTAATCAATGTGTATGAACGATAAGAGACAAGAAGCACAGAATGTCAAAGGGCCTACTTTCCCAACTCTCAACTCATTGGCAGTTTGTTGGTTGATTCATTTGTTCGGTCTTTACGTGGTAAGTATATGTCCATCTTGTCTCTCATACTCCCAGAACACCCCAATTCATATTATTTGCTTCAGAAGTTAGACTGTTGCTCCGTACAGCATTCGTACCCATTTTTGGTCACCACTTTATACTTTTAGGGTAGGCATTGTTATAGTGGACACGTTGAAAACACTTTGAGATGCATTCGTCATTATCCTGTGCCTTATTGGCTAGAAGATTTGTCTCTTCCACGTATATATTTATAATTGGAACGAACGGGTCACACATTTCCACAATGTCGCTCTCATCACGGCCCGCCGAAAAGACTCTCGATCCTCCGCCAGTTCTTTTATCTCATTCATGTTCAAGCCTAGGGTTTCTGTGATGTTCTGTGTCCATCTGCCTGGTTGTCGACCTCTGCTTCTTTTTTTCTTTTCAGAAACTATTCTTTCCAACATTATTTTCTTTTTAAATCACTGTGAATTTTAAGGAACGTAAATTACAACTGCCTCTGAAGTCGGAGTGGGTTCATCTGATGGCGTGAACACTGGTAATAGGGAAAGCTAACACTCACTCAAAAACAATAAAATCAGTCCAGTGCACTAGAAGTATTAAACAATATAAAATAACACAAATTAATGCAACTATGCAAATAGAAACTTCTATAAAAAGATACGTGCAATGAGAACCAGAGGAGAACCCTTTGACCCAACTGAAATAATTAACAGCGAAAATGGAGAACCAATAAGTGAACAAAAACAAATCCTAATAAGATGGAAACAGTACTTCGAACAACTTCTCAACATCCCAACAGATGTCACAGGAATTCAAGAAACCGACACAGATGTCACCGAAGAACTAGAACTAGATATACTGAAAGAAGACATTAGCAGAAGCTATCAGATTAGCCACAGTGAACAAATTACCAGGATAAGATGAATTACCAAATGAACTAATTAAAGCAGCAAGAGAAGTAGGACATGGCTACATAGACTATTCAACCAAGTTTGGGTAGAACAACAGACATCACGAGACTGGGGAAATGCCATAATTATCCCAATTTGGAAAAACAAAGGCAACAAACGAGACTGCACACAATACAGAGGCATATCACTGTTGTGTCATACTGGGAAAATATTTAGCAACATTCTTGAGAATAGATTACGAACTATTATAGAACCCCAGCTAATCGAAACACAACTTGGAGTTAGGAAAATCAAATAATGCACAGATGTCATTTTTGCTCTTAGGCAACTTACAGAAAAATCAGTCGAATTCAATGAAACACTCTACTTAGCCTTTGTCGACCAAGAAAAGGCATTTGATAGAGTAGATAGAAACAAGCTGTGGAAAATCCTTAAACAATATGGAGTGAGTACATATCTGACAAAACTATGTAGAAGCTTATACAACAACAGTGAATGCATAGTGAGAGCAACTGAAGGACACTCAGAACCCTTCACCATAAGATCCGGAGTACGTCAAGGTTGTGTCCTGTCCCCTCTCTTGTTTATAACATATATAGACAACATATGTAAAGAAACCAGCCAAACAGAGACCGCAAGAACACCGCATGACGAGAATACAGAGAAGAACCATCTGCAAATCTAACCATTAGAGAACTCCTGTTTGCGGACAACCAAGCACTAATAGCAAAATCAGAAGCTGAATTACAAGACAACATGAATAGTCTAAACGAAATGTGTAGAGAACATAACATGAAAATTAACACAAGTAAAACAGAGGTATTGACTATAACTAAAGAAGAAAAAGCAACAACGATTCACCTAAACGAACATCCCTTGAAACAAGTAAAGAGTTTCAAGTACCTAGGAAGTATAATATCATCAAATGGCAAATCAGAAGACGAGATCGAAAATAGATGCAATAAGGCAAACCAACTCATTGGACAAATGGCACCAATACTAAAGAACAAACATGTATCAATAACTACTAAGAAAGCACTTTACAACACAATCTTCCTACCAACTCTATGTTACCAATGCCAAACCTGGACAATGACAGAAAAAGAGAAACGACAAATCACAACAACAGAAATGAGATTCCTGAGAAGAATACGCAATGTATCAAGAAGAGATAAGATCAGAAATGAAGAAATCAGGACTAAAGTGGGGGTTATAGCTGCACTAGATTTTATTAGAAGGCAGCACGTCAAATGGTTTGGTCATGCAAGTAGATTACCAACTAACAGTATACCACAACAAGCAATGATTTACAGACCAGAGGGAAGCAGAGGAAGAGGCCGACCACGTAAACGATGGACGCAGGGAATAACAGAGTCCATGGTAGCCCATAAGCCGGCACTCTCCCGCTGTTTATACTTCACCTCAACACCGCCAGTTACTAGAGAAACATGATGAGATGAGATGAGATGAGACAAAGTAATGCAGCTTTACAGAACAAAATTACGAAACAATACAAGGACTTTGCGGTGACTAGCCTTCATCAGCAAACATATACATGCACAAAACACAGCATATAGTCTCGGAGAAGACCCTCCGGTAAATTTATTTAGGCATAAGAACGGGATGAGAATAATAAAAAGATGAAAAAAATGAGAGCAATGGAGAGAAAATGAAAATGTGAATACAATGTTGCTACTTATCTCAGAATCCCCTGCTACTTATATAATACTAGAAGAGGTAGCACGTGTATGGACTATGCTTGAGTTCTAAGCGAGCAAACGTCAAAAATACGGCAAAAGTATTGACGTTTCACGTAAGAGTCATTTTGCTGTATATTAGAGAGTGTTCTTCCACGCTCATATCTTATAGAACGTCGGTATATTTCTTCGTCATGGTTCACGATATCCAAAGACCTTTTCTCTAGTATTTAGTTCTGAAGCTGGGATTTTCTTTTCAAGTGTTTATTTTTGTTTTTTAATTTAAAGCACACATATACACGAACAAGCTCTAATCGGTGTGCACCAAAGGACAGTGTATTCGAACTGAATGACTACATTGCAGGACTACAGTGAATTCTGCTGACTCTGAATTCGAACTGCATCAACACGTTGCAGGAGTACGGAGAATTCGCTGGATTCGTTGAAGCTGAAATTTGCACAAGTCAGACTTGTAAGGGAACACACACCGTGAATATGTCTTCCATGAGTCTATCAGCTTATCACATTATACAATCAACCGGTTGCTGTGGTTAGAGGTTGCCGTGTTGGCATTCAGCGTAACACTGGACATGTTTCCAAGAACCGCTGATTTATAATGATATCACACGTTCCTTGACGTCTTGGGTCGTGAGATCAAATACATAGTCTTACTGGATAAGGACGAAAAGGGAAGGCCCGGTGTGTAAATTACGCTTGTTAAAAATCCTACGGTAGATGGAAATATAGAGTAGGCCGTAAGGCCGCTTCTCTGGCATATTGCTAGTTGGTTAGGCCTTGGCATACTCTTGACATATGAGGTGGGTTGGCCAGTGAAAGCGAAGAGCAGTAAGTTTAATGGGCATTTTAGTTACTTGCATATCCTTTACAGGACATTGCAGTTACCTCAGAGCGTGTGTGTGTTTGTTTTGTGTGTGTGTTGTGTGTGTGTGTGTGTGTGTGTGTGTGTGTGTGTGTGTGTGTGTGTGTGTGTGTGTGGCTGTTTATAATTCCTTTGCAAGTAATTTGCCATTGCATTCTGGACGTCGACATTCAAACCTTTGTATAGGAACTAACGCAAGGTGGTCTGCGGCCAAATGCTGGCAACTGTGTTTCGAACGCGGTTTGCGGGATTACGAATTTCATTCGTAACCCCTTCGCCACAGATCCGTTTGTGTGCCAGTTTCGCATGATAAAAACCTAAGACATTTAGAAATCACAAAGAGTAGGCCATGATGCCCATTGCACTAGCAAACTTGTTACGAAAGAAATCCCCACCCACGGAGCTGACGTTCAAACTAGACTCTAGACTCGGCAGTTATGATTATTTATATGTATATGAGTCGGAAAAACCCACTCAGCAGACTAATTATTTATATGTATATGTATATGAGTCGGAAAAACCCACCCAGAAGACTGATTATTTATATGTATATGAGTCGGAAAAACCCACCCAGCAGACTGATTATTTATATGTATATGTATATGCAAGATCGAAGTGAACAGACCAAGAGGAAGACCGAGAGGAAAATACCTGGATGGCTTGGCCACATGGCATGGACGGGACAGGAACGCTGAGCTGATCCACGACAGTGGTGATCGAGTGAAATGGCGAGTCATGACCGCCCACGCTTTCCGGCATGGCACATGATTGATTGATTGATATGAGTCGGAAAAACCCACCCAGCAGACTGATTATTCATATGTATATGAGTCGGAAAAACCCATCCAGTAGACACACGGAATAGTGCTAATGATGTATCGATTAGAGTAGCAACGGCTGCAGCAGAATATAACAATAGGAAATACAAACAGTTAGGTATGCGTAGCTCCTGCGACAAGATGAGGCATGGACATGGTGTATATACCTTACAACGGACTCTAAACCACAGCAACCGGTTGTTTGTATAATTTGATAAGCTGATAGTTCTTTAGTTCATTAGGATCTGTGAAAACTTAAAAAGAGTGCCGTGGCAGATACTGTCGTTAGGATTTAAAGCTTTAGGCCTTGTCATACTCTTGGTCACGACATTTGAGGTGGGGTGGCTAGTTCAATTCGTCATCGCCGCTCCTTACCAAGACAAGTCTCAGGAACTTCTGAAAATTTAACAGTACGTCTTTTATGAGGTTGAGTTGACACATCAGCGTCAGACTGGCGCATAAACCCTCCCTCTTCTGGGGATTGAACCCGGGCCTTTGATTGGACAAGGAAAGCGCATCATTAACTAGGTCAACACGGTATCAACTATAAAAACAAATGGTTGAATCATCATCATCAAGTGCCCTGCCAGCTGGCGTAGGCGTTCATGGCTCTCCATAGATCTCGGTGTTTGGTGTTCTGGATCAACTCTGGTGCTGATATTCCTCCATGCCACAGTCTCAATCTATCCAGCATCATGTCTCTTGGTCGGCCTCTGCTTCTCTTCGCCTCGATCTGCCCAGTCGTCAAGTTGTTCTCCAATGCCTCTCTTCTCATCACATGACCAAAGAAAGTTGTCTGTCTCTGTCTTATTGTTGTATATAATGTTCTAATTTCATTAGCCTCTTTCAGGCATTCGTTATTACTTACTTAGGTAGTCCAAGGAATTCGCAACATTCGTCTCAGGAACCACATCTCTGTTGCTTCCGAGTTATTCATAATTTGTTCATTTAAATTCCAAGATTCACTGCCATACAGCAAAACAGGTTCTGTATAACACTTCAGCATTCTCTTTCTTACATTCAATGATAGTGACTTACTACGTAAGATACTTTTCATTTTATGAATTGCAGCCTTTGCTATGAATTTTACGACATGGTTGAAAGAAACCAATATATGAAGAAAACATGAAACATAGTTTTATAACGAAACAAATCACATGCTGATTCAGAAGAGAGGAAACATGTCCTCCTATCAGTGAAATCAAAGCTGCGGGCACATAATTGGTGTCCCAGTTATCGGGAGAAGGTTGTTATGAGTCAAGGAAGTAAAGATAAAGATTAAATTATAGATAGCCCCGAGGCAGATAGTGCCGTTGCAGTTTGAATATCACAGCATAATGGGTTACGGCGACCAGTTGCCTTCGTCGATAAGGATTATTAAATTAGAAAGGCAGCTGCTAATATAACAGATATATGAATGTAAGAAACGTACTATAGCTATAGAAGAGAAACAGTTCAATTGCCAACACAGGAGGAACTGAATAAAAATGAGAAATATTAACAAAGAGAGTGGGAGGAGAGAGAGAGAGAGAGAGAGAGAGAGAGAGAGAGAGAGAGAGAGAGAGAGAGAGAGAGAGAGAGAGAGAACACACAACGACCGTAGGGTTAAGGGTTGATCCCACAGGCCCATTTGACATTCTGCCCTTGTTATCTCTCTACTTTCATACATTATTTAATTCATACATCAGAGAGAGAGAGAGAGAGAGAGAGAGAGAGAGAGAGAGAGAGAGAGAGAGAGAGAGAGAGAGAGAGAGAACACAACGACCGTAGGGTTAAGGGTTGATCCCATAGGCCCATTTGACATTCTGCCCTTGTTATCTCTCTACTTTCATACATTATTTAATTCATACATCAGAGAGAGAGAGAGAGAGAGAGAGAGAGAGAGAGAGAGAGAGAGAGAGAGAGAGAGAGAGAGAGAACACAACGACCGTAGGGTTAAGGGTTGATCCAATAGGCCCATTTGACATTCTGCCCTTGTTATCTCTCTACTTTCATACATTATTTAATTCGTACATCAGAGGGAGAGGGAGGGAGAGAGAGAGAGAGAGAGAGAGAGAGAGAGAGAGAGAGAGAGAGAGAGAGAGAGAGAGAGAGAGAGAGAGAGAGAGAGAGAGAGAGAGAGAGAGAGAGAGAGAGAGAGAGAGAGAGAGAGAGAGAGAGAGAGAGAGAGAGAGAGAGAGTTATATTATTACAGTAAATTACAGACTGTAGAGATCGTGCTTGACAAAGAAAATATTTCTATAGGGTAAATGAAGCAATTTTATGTAACAAAATACAGAGATATGCGCATATGTTAGGCACTCCTACACCAAATGTTTAGCTGTTATTTTACCATTATTACAGTTACATCCATCAGTATCTCCTATCTTTAGTTTACTAAACATGTGGTATTTGAGCCTGATGTGTCCCGTTCGTAGCCTGAAGATTGTAACTTGTTCTTTTCTGTTGAGTTGTTAATAAATTTTCTTTATGGTGACCTGGATGCTCTGATTTCCACTTGATTCTATATTTGCCTTTTATAAATCTCTTTGCCTCGTCATAGGTTATGTCTATTCGAGGCTGAGGTAGCCTTCAATCTTCCTGTTCAGTCAGCTTCTTTATTTCCAGGTATGTTGCAATGAGACGGAATCCATTGGAGTCCAATGCTGTTAGATTTCTGGCAAAGTTCATGTAGTGCTGCTCTTGGGTCTGCTGAGTATGTACTGTTTCTGCTCCTCTGTATTGAAACAACTGACTTCACATCCGTAAAGAGAGCTGTTTCTTTCTCTTTATTTTCCTCTGTTCACTGCATTTCTGATTCAGCTTGTGAAGCCTCTATCTCTGCAAAGACGCTGCTTGAGACCTTTCCAATAGCTACTGACTGTCTTCTTTGCTCCATTTTTAGAATCAGGAGAATCTCTGCTCTTCCATTAATATTCTTTTGGCTGCAATACACAACACGCTGTCATGTGTATCACTGTTGGAGTTACCTCGGAATTTATAAACAGATTTTTTTTTTCATTTTGTTTACATAATTGCTACTTTACACCAGTATATTGCAGCCGAGTGAAATTGCGAATTATGACACCCCCCCCCCCCCCCCCACGCTTTCCGGCATGGCATATGATGAATGGATAGATGGATTGTAGCCGCCTCTACAAATATCAATACCATTTCGTTATGTGTGGTGAACAAGTACTTTTACGGCCTCTCTGTTACATGCCCAGAGCCTAATAGGTGGCGTGCTATGGAATATACAGTTTCTTTCCGATTGTTTTGGTTAGCAGGGTTCACAGAAATGTCCTGTGATTGTTTGTTTTTCTTTCTACTTAGGGATGTGTTCGCAATTTCAGTTTTATAAATGTCTTGTCATTCTGCCAATGTAAACAGACTGGCATTTACAATCAAATACATGAGATTCGAAATGGCGTAAGGGAGTGCAGTTTCTTTTACTGATGGTATGATCTAGGAATGGTTTTGTATATCAGAACTGGAAACACGGCATAGAACATTCGATCAGCTGTTGTTTTAGCCGGTCCTGTAAACGTTACATGATATCGTTCCCCCGACAGGTTGCATGTGTAATTTGGAGTTTGGAGGCCGATGTTTCGTTGTCAGATGAGTTGGGTGGGTGGCTGTATGACTCCAGTCATCATTATGTGCCATGCCGATAAGCGTAGGCGGTCATGTTTAGCCATATAACACGATCACCATCAAAGTAGTTACTTCTCTGCCTTCCCCTTGTTCTTTTCCCTTCAATCTTGCTCAGTTGTCACCAAGTTCTTCAACTTATTTCTTCTCATAACATGTCCAACAATTTGTGATTGTCTACGTCTAATTCCTCTAATCAGTTTACGTTCATTGGTTTTTCTCTCTGTCTATGGTATTCGTTGCATTTTCCTCAGAAACCACTTTACCACAGCTATTAGATGTTTTTCTACTTGTCTGCTGATTGTCCACGTTTCACGTCCATATAAAAATATAGGTCCTATGTAGTACTTCAACACACTTTTTCTCGTTACAAATGACATCATTTTATTGGTCAGTTTGTCTTCCATTTTGTAAAAAGGCTAACTTTGTCTTTGCGATTCTTGTTCTAATCTCTTAATGACACCTGCCATCGGATGTCATGACTGTTCCGAGATAACTGTACCGATTCACTTGTTTAAGAATATTCGCATTTACTTATATATTACATTGTGGTATTTCATTCTTTCCAGTGACGACCATGACTCCAGTACCATAACCATTTAGATTTCATGATTTTAGACTACCGCAACTGCATCCTGTGTTTATGTCTTTCTTGGTCGGTTGAACAAGGGTCCCTAGTAGGCTACGTTTTTACTGGACAGGTGAAAAACTGTGGAAATTCACGTACTTATGTGCCCATATTTTCTGGTAAACTAATTTTTGGGTGGTGACACTCTCTACTTCTCATTAGTGTGTCTAAAATCAGTAGAGTATCCTTGTTTTAATGTTTCATGACAGGGAAATGTTCTTATGTGACTGTTTCTTAGTGGCACCGGAGCCGTGTAGCCTGTTATTTGTTAGTGACGATGATTAGAATGTCATCTACGTAATGGCAGTGGAAATCTCTGTCTTTGATATCATAAAATATGTTTTCTTCTGTGTGTGCCATAAAGATGTCCGTTATATTGGGACCTAGAGGATTCCCTATTGCCACTGGGTCAATTAGACAGTAGGATTTTGTGGGAAGTTAACTTTGATGTGGACAGTACAACGAAGTAGGATTGTTTGGGAAAGTTAACTTTGATGTGGACACAACATCGCAGTAGAATTGTGTGGGAAAGTTAATTTTGATGTGGACAGTACAAAGCAATAAGGATTGTGTGGGGGAAGCTAACTTTGATGTGGACATAACATAGCAGTAGGATTGTTAACTTTGAAGTGGATAGTATATAGTAGTAGGAATTGTGGGGAACTTTGATGTGGACATTACATAGATATAAGATTGTGTGGGGAAGTTAAGATTGATGTGGACAGTACATAGATATAAGATTGTGTGGGGACGTCAACTTTGATGTGGACAGTACATAGCAATAGGAATATGTGGGGAAGTTTATCTTTGATGTTGGCAGTACATAACAGTAGTAGTCCCTCCACAGTAGGTGTTGGAATAGCTAATTTCAGTTCTTTCTCTTTTATGCTTTCTTATTTCATCTTTACTCTTTCTGATACGGGAATATTAGTGAACATGTCGATAGCGCCCAATAATTATACCATTTAAATCTTTCCTTTAGTGTTTCAGGGTCAAGCTACTGTCGTTTTACGACCTTCTTGTCCCACAATAAGCTTTTCGGCAAAATGTGGTCATCCGAGACCTGTTTACTAGTGTCAGCGGTCAGTAGTCCGGTATTTGTTTGATCTTAGCAAATATGCCAGAGAAACGACTGTCGTTCTGATTTGATAATTTTTGCTAGCCATTTCGGCATGTAGTGTTGAACTGGTGCCTCCTTAAATGGAATGGGTCTCAATGGTACCTCCCATGGACAACAATCCCATTCAAATTAATTTCCTACATGTGACTGATTTGGTCACAGGATTATTAATTTGAGACTGAGATAAAACCTAATTGTAACTTCTTTTCTGAGGTTGAACGGGATAGAGGTTAATAAGAAACTGAGCAAAGTACCCAGTGGTATTCTAGGGTTTATATAGTTCTGAGAGACCATACAGAAGGGATGTTGTAGCCATTTTTGCTCAAACTGTGAGCATTTTCGCAGTGATGAGATTATCATTAAGATGTAGTTGGATTTCTGTCCTCATTTTGTCATGAACAATTGTTTACTTTCGTCTTTCATTGGAATTTCGATTGGACCGATAATATCTCTTTGAAAAGAAACTGCATCTTCTATAGCACTCTAACTATGAGGCTCAGGGCATCCGACAAAGAGATCGTAAGTGTGCTGTTTATTGAACTAATAAATAATGCAAAATTTGGTGTGTGACTTCATTATTTAAAGATACAAAGACTCATGAGATGTATAACAGAATTTAGGAACATATACATCACACGAATCGTAAGCATAGTAATCCTCTCTGTCTGTGTGTGTGTGCTGTGTGTGCGTGCATGCGTGCGTGCGTGTGTATGTAGTTGTTGTTTAACTGCATTGTGAAGGTACGGATTTAAGATAACTACCTGTGCATGAATTCAATGGGAGGAAAAGTTGTGTGTGTGTGTGTGTGTGGGGGGGGGGGGGGGATACTAATACTAACGGAATGCAGAATAATAATATTAATGACATTTATACGATTTAAGCAAAGAAGAAAACTGGCGGCTCAAAAGTAAGATAATGTTTGAAAACATTGTTTACTCAGGTCACATTAAACGTCATGTGGTTAGGAAAGAACAGCGATGCAAGGAATGTTTCCTTGATGGGAAGGCATGGATGGGTCCACCAGCCTGAAAATGGACACCGGACTTTAAAGACACCTCGGGTACAATGGTGCATGAGGCAGGAGAAATTATAGCGGATGGGAGCTTTCTGCATGCTGTGCTGTGTGCGACGTTCTGTAACGGGCCTACTTAAAAGACCCTTTCCACGTTATAGGCCGATATCTGCCATCAGTGCATGTTTCATCCGGGCATGTAATCACTGTGTAGACCGATATATCTGCCATCAGTGCATGTTTCATCCGAGCATGTAATCAATGTGTAGACCGATATATCTGCCATCAGTGCATGTTTCATCCGAGCATGTAATCAATGTGTAGACCGATATATCTGCCATCAGTGCATGTTTCATCCGGGCATGTAATCAATGTGTAGACCGATATATCTGCCATCAGTGCATGTTTCATCCGGGCATGTAATCAATGTGTAGACCGATATATCTGCCATCAGTGCATGTTTCATCCGGGCATGTAATCAATGTGTAGACCGATATATCTGCCATCAGTGCATGTTTCATCCGGGCATGTAATCAATGTGTAGACCGATATATCTGCCATCAGTGCATGTTTCATCCGGGCATGTAACCAATGTGTAGACCGATATATCTGCCACCAGTGCATGTTTCATCCGGGCATGTAATCAATGTGTAGACCGATATATCTGCCATCAGTGCATGTTTCATCCGGGCATGTAATCAATGTGTAGACCGATATATCTGCCATCAGTGCATGTTTCATCCGGACATGTAATCAATGTGTAGTGGATAACTATAGCATGCCTTTTTGGTCGTTCGCTTGCTTTGAACTCAGGCGAAGTCCACATTGAGCTGATTTGACTATAATTGTAATTTACGTCCCCAAGTCAAAGACATGATTTCCTCGTCCTCTTCCTGTTTTGTGATGTCTAATTCTTTCTCTTGTTCCTGATATTCTCGTTTTCCCCCTGTTTTGTGATGTCTAATTCTTGTTCTCGTCACCTCATATTCTTGTCTTTCCGCTGTTTTGTGATGTCTAATTCTTGTTCTCGACACCTCATATTCTTGTCTTTCCGCTGTTTTGTGATGTGTAATTCTTTCTCTTGTTCCCTGATATTCTCGTTTTCCCCCTGTTTTGTGATGTCTAATTCTTGTTCTCGTCACCTCATATTCTTGTCTTTCCGCTGTTTTGTGATGTCTAATTCTTGTTCTCGACACCTCATATTCTTGTCTTTCCGCTGTTTTGTGATGTCTAATTCTTTTTCTTGTTTCTTTATATTCTTGTTTTACCCTGTTTTGTAATGTCTAATTCTTACTGCTGAACACGCATATTCTTGTCTGTCCGCTGTCTTCTAGCGTCTAATACCTTCTCCTTGTCCCCTAATTGCCCCCTCCGTGGCGCAGAGGTAACGAGCGCAGTTGGTAATCCCACATACCGCGTTCGAAACACAGCTGCGGGTAATTTGGCAGCAGACCGCTTTGCGTTAGTTTTATATATATATAAAATGGTACGAGTGCCAGTCGTTCAGAAAGCAATGGCAAACTACTGAACATAAACTTGCCAAGAGATCACAAACAGCCAAAAACTTCTGGGGTTGACTACTACGTCCTGTTAAGGATATGCAACTAACTTAAATTTCCCCTTAAGAGTCTCTCCCATTCTACTCTAATATCTACTTGAATCTTCTATGTCTTCTGATTCCTGCTTCCATTCCCTGACATTGTCCCCGCCGCGTGAACGTGAATCAATAGCTATGAATGCTGTTACCATTCCAGACATGTTATTACTGTCTGCAAACCGGGACATACGTTTACATATATCTCTGTATCATGTGTCATTCCGATAAGCGTGGGCGGCCATGTTTCGCGTGTCACACAATCACTAATCTCACATCAAGTTTATGATCTTGTCCTCAATAGGCAGTTTGGCCAAGTCATTACAAATTCCTCTTTTTTGTTTCCTCTTTTGAAATCTCCCTTACGAGTTGTCACTAAGTTTTCACGTCCATTTTTCCTCATCATTATTCAGTGACTATTTATGTGTAGAAGAGTGTTGTGATAACGGTCTTTCCAGATTTATTTCTATCATAAGCGAGATTCCTGCGTTTTTAGCTGTCAAATGTATATCTATCATATTTTAAATTATCTATAATATTTCGCCGGTCTCCCTAGCAAAGGTGTTAATGTATTTCTCCGCAGTCCACACAGCTGCGCGAGATTCACCGTATGTAAGATGGTCGCTCAGAAAGCAATGGCAAACTACTGACCGAAATCTTGCCAAGAACATCAACAACAGCTGGAAAATGCTGGTGTTGACTGCAACGTCCTGTAAGGGATATGCAACTTTCAAACAAAATAATCATATTTTAAATTATCTGTCAAAGCTTAAATTATCTATCATATTTTAAACTATCTATCATATTTAAAATTATATATCATATCTTAAATAATCTATATCTTAAATTATCTATCATATCTTAAATTATATATCATATCTTAAACTATCTATCATATCTTAAATTATATATCATATCTTAAACTATCTATCATATTTAAATTATATATCATATCTTAAACTATTTATCATATCTTATATTATCCATCATTTTTTTTTTTGCACTCGCTCGCTTTGAACTCAAGAGTAGGCCATAAAACACTATTTATAGTAGTGATGGACTGAATTTTGCGTACGGATTAGCTTTCCCTATTAACAATGTCCCTCGCCTTCAGGCGAACCCACTCCGACTTCAGATGTACTTGTAATTTACGTTCCCAAGTCAAGGACGACAGGTCAACATTTTAGTCCAGCTGTCCGGTGTAGGGATTGAACCGCATACCTCGGCTTCAGCTCAACGAATGTTTAAGAGCAGCTTTCTTACCCATTCGGCCATACGGACCTGCTATCTATAATGTTTGAAATTATCTATCATATCTTAAATTATCGATCATATCTTAAACTATCTATCATATTTTAAATTATCTATCATATTTTAAATTATCTGTTATATCTTAAATTATCCATCATATCTTAAATTATCCATTATATCTTAAATTATCTATCATATCTTAAAGTATTATTCACGTCTTGAATCAGTCTACGTTATGACATTCCTATTCTCCGCTTCCACACTAAACCTCCACCCATAATTATCTCTTGCAACACTCAAGGTCTGGACTGCGCATGGCCCTGCAGCCAGCAGGGCTAGGGTCGGCTAGCCTCTCCCAGGAGAGGTGAAAAGTGAAAATTAGTTTAGTCTAGTTTAGTTTAGTTTAGTTTAGTTTAGTCGATGGATCAACACCACGGTACACGGGTGTAACCCATAAGTGCTCCGTTCTTCTCCTAACTCAGACCTGAGTTTGGAAGAAACTCAGCTAGGTGCACGAACACCGTAGCACCGGCGAGGATCCTGAAATACTTTGGGTAGATTTTTAACTCGAAATATTGCCCGGGCAGCGCCGTTAGGCTACTCTTTTTCGATTTTCAACTGAACAATACACACGGGCGTCCGATCTTACTACCCAGAGACCAGGGGAAATGTTATCACTAGAAGTCCACGAGAAAAAACCCCGGTCCTCACCGGGGCTTGAACCCGAGACCTCCAGCTCTCGAGGCGGCCACCCTACCTCGAGACCACACAGGCCCCCTAAATCTCTCTAATCACTTTACTAGAACTTGATCACCCTACCGTCTGCGTGTGGTTTCTGTAATCACTTTACTAATACACCATCACCCTTCCGTCTACTTGTCAATTCTCTAATCACTTTACTAATACACCATCACCCTGCCGTCTGCTTGTCAATTCTCAATCACTTTCCTAGAAAGCGATCACCCTACCGTCTGCGTGTCGTTTCTCTAATCACTTTACTAGAACACCATCACCCTACCGTCTGCGTGTCGTTTCTCTAATCACTTTACTAGAACACCATCACCCTACTGTCTACTTGTCAATTCTCTAATCACTTTACTAATACACCATCACTCTACCGTCTACGTGTCAATTCTCTAATCTCTTTACTAGAACGCCTTCACCCTACCGTCTGCGCGTCGTTTCTCTAATCATTTTACCAGAACGCCATCACCCTACCGTCTACGTGTCACGCATGTTTAACAGATAGATGATATTGTAGGAGCCACGGCGGAACGGTGGTTAGCTCACATACCTCTTAATTTGTGCAAATCTACGCGATGCAGTATTAGCTCTTCATGTCAAGGTAACGATTTATGAGATGTGATGGCCATTTCCTGTCCTCGTCACCTTTTCTTCCAACATAATTCCCAGAAAGCTCTGGAAAAACTGTCTGGGTATCCATTTTAATGGGCTGGTTAAGCCCATCACCATTATCATCATCATTATCATCATGTGCGTTCGGAGTGTCTTGTTTGTCATGTGTTGAGGTACACTTGCTCCTGCAGCGAGGCGCTGTCGTCATTTGGAGGTGCCAGGTTCGAATCCAGGTCGGTAACTATAGCTTTATCATTTGATTGATTGATTGATTTAGGAACCGACATCACAGCATTCGGGACATTCCCATTAGCGCTCCGTCCCCATCCTCAGCAGCTAGCGAAGAGTTCCAACACTAATAGTTCCAGTAGCAATCTGATTATATGTTTGTCTCGCATCTCCTCTGAGCTTCGATCGTCGGCCAGATCCCCTCATCACCCCTCGCTGTCTCATTCTTACTAGACTATGGTGATCCATTTGCTCCTCCGAGGTGTACACGTGCTCCCATAAGGCCGCAACCACGTCTGTCATCATTATCATTTTATGTTGTCTAGTGCGTCCTCTAATCTCTACTTCCTTCTTCTCCTTCTACGAAAGCCAAACAATACTATGTGTGTTTATTTATGTACTATCTCACTAGCTTCAAGGGGATTCCCCAATTGATGTTCATCGTGTGCCATGACGATCAGCGTGGGCGGTCATGATTGCCATCTCACATGATCATCAGAGTCGTGGATTAGCTCTGTGTTTTTGTCTCGAATATGTTATGTGGCCGAGCCATCCAGATATTTACTTCTGTACCTTCCTCTTGTTCTTACCCCTAATCTTACCAGTTGTCACCAAGTTCTCCAGTTTATTACTTCTCATCACTTTTCCAAAATATCTTGACTGTTAACGTCAAATTTTTCTAATCCGTTTACGGTTTTGATGTGTTTTTATAGGACTTGCTCGTTTTTTTTTTCCTGTCTAACCATGGTATTCTGTGCACTTTCATCAGAAACCACATTTACACTTCATTTACATGTTTTTCAGCTTGTCTGCTCATTGTCCACTTTTCGCATCCATATAAAAGTACTCATTGTCCACGTTTTACATCCTTAACACAGTACTCAATTTCCACGTTTCACATCCAAACAAAATTACTCATTGTCCAAGTTTTACATTCTAACACAGTACTCAATGTCCACTTTTCACATCCATACAAAAGTACTCATTGTCCACGTTTCACATCCTTAACACAGTACTCATTGTCCACGTTTCACATCCATACAAAAATACTCATTGTCCACGTTTCACATCCATACAAAAGTGCTCATTGTCCACGTTTCACATCCATACAAAAGAACTTATTGTCAACGTTTCACATCCATACAAAAGTACTCATTGTTCTCTTTTGACATCCATACAAAAGTGCTCATTGTCCACGTTTCAAATCCATACAAAAGAACTTATTGTCAACGTTTCACATCCATACAAAAGTACTCATTGTTCTCTTTTGACATCCATACAAAAGTGCTCATTGTCCACGTTTCACATCCATACAAAAGTACTCATTGTTCTCTTTTGACATCCATACAAAATTGCTCATTGTCCACGTTTCACATCCATACAATAGTGCAGGTTCTACACGTATTCAAATATAATACAGCCTCTAGTGGAGATTGAACCCCGACCACTGCCATGGCAGGCAAGAGCACTAATCACCTTACCATTGCTGCATCAAGACGTACACACACAAACACAAATAATCACACACAGACGTACGTGTGTGTGTGTGTGTGTGTGTGTGTGTGTGTTTGTGTGTGTGTGTGTGTGTGTGTGTGTGTATTTTACTGCTGACAACGAACAAAATCTTCACCATTTAGTGCAGTCTGCTACCGTAGTCAGTGATCAACTTGGTTGAGTGTTAAATTACCAGGAACCATTAATCAATGTCATTCCCAATAAATACAGGCGTATCAAAATGCAGCACGGAAGTAAAATAGAACATTCAAAAACACGTGAATGGTTTAATTTTCCTGCAGGGGTCATAACATCGGCTGGAAGATGTCTTGTAGAGATTAGATTAAGAATTCCTATGCAAAAACTAAACTTATGCAACATGATTCCCTCTCTCGGCCTGCCTAGTGTACTCCAGAGAAAGGGTAACACCAATACATCTGGAAAAAGTCAAGCTGTGGAAACTGCTAGATCAGCAAACAAATGCTCTATCTGTCCGCCTCTCGATCCTAGAGTCCTAGACTCACCGAAATATCCTTACACATAATTGTAACTTCCCGTAGAATGGCGACGGTATAACGGTGTATTTCTGTTTCTTCCAAGAGCGCTGTTTTGTGTGGGTTTTTTAAGGGAGGGTGGGGGGCTGTTTTTCGTATCGGTTTTAGGAAGTTTTTCACAAGAAACCTCGGAAGACAGGTGGTGGATGGATTTTGAGGCAGCCGACAGATAGTTGTTGGTTATTGTCTCAAGTTTTGCGACAGTAGGCAGGGGATCTTTTTAACGAGACAATGGCTACGGTCTCCAGCCAGTAAGGTCACTGCCAGGAAGGAAAGCAACAGCAAACTATATTCTTTAAAGATGCCTAGTTTATATGATTCTTCAAATCACAGAACGTCACAAGAAAATGAGAGCAACACTGAAATTAGCAACATGGAATGTTCGTACTTTAAGTGAAGACGGAAAAATGGATAACATCAAGCAAGAAAGGGGAAGAGAGAATATTAATATACTAGGAATTAGCGTGACGAGATGGAAAGAAACAGGGATTAAGACAGGGGAGGACTTTAAGATTACATATTCTGGGGGATAAGAAAAGCAAAGAGGTGTAGCAATTATCTTGGATCTGCAAACATCAAAATTTGTTAAAGGATATTGGGCAGTGTCAAACAGGGTTCAATTTTTTAAATTAATCGGCAGACTTTTTAACATAAACATCATTCAAATATATGCCCCAACAGGATAAAGCAATGAAGATAGTATAGAGGAATTTTTTAATAGCACGAATAATGCTTTGAAGAAATGTAGAAATTCAGAAATAAATATAATAATTGGTGACTTCAATGCGAAAGTAGGAAATCAATGCGATGGATGTACAGTAAGCAAACAGATTGGGAGAACGAAACGAAAGAGGATACAGATTTGTAGAATGGGCCAAAGAGCAGGAAATGATTGTTGGAAACACCTGGTTTAAGCAACATCATAGAAGATTATGAACATGGAGGAGTCCTGACAGCATGATTAGAAACCAGACTGATTACATCCTGATTAGCAGAAGGTTTCGAAATGCGTTAAGAATCGCAAAAACAGTTCCCAATGCAGACTGTTACAGTGATCACAAATTGATTACAAGTACATTGAAGGTAAAGTTTTAAAAAAGTCAAGTATACACCAGGAAACTCTAAGTATAATCTGTGTACATTGCAAAATAACAAGGAAATACAAGACAATTTTAACATAGAAGAAAAGAACATGTCTGATATATTGTCTAATCTAGAGATCCTATTTCAAGATGTGGATAATCAAAGGGAAATGCTGAAGAATTCAATCAGTTTGACTGCAGAAAAAACTATTCCAAAATTAAAGAAAGTGGGTCGTAAGAAATGGATGACTGGTGAAATTTTGCAAGTAAAGGAAATAAGACGACACAACAAAAATAATCCTAACAAATATGAAGAGATTCCAAAAAATGTCAGAACAGTGTGTATGGAGACAAAAGAAGCATGGATCGAGAAAAAATGCATAGAAATTGAAAGAAAGAAAAAAAAAAAAAAAAGTAAAAATACCTAATTAATGCACACAAGAATTTGGGAGCTTACTAATAAAAATAAAAACCCTGTAGCTCAACAGGCTGCGTAACAACAAAAGATGGAAAAATCATTCTAGAAAAGATCAGATTTACATGTTTGGTCAGATTATGTGAACAACCTTTAATATAATACCAGAAAACAGTATGATATTCGAAATAATAATGAAGGACAATCATTTTTGTAGATGAGGGTTCGGAATGCTCTTAACTATATGAAAACTGGCAAGACCAACGGTTCAGTCAACATCCCAAAAGAAATGATCAATGCCTTAGAAGAATGTGGAATAAACCAAGTCACCAGATTGCTGAATACAATATAAGATACTGGGATATACCGCCAGAATTATGTAATTCTATATTTATTGCAATCACAAAGAAATCATGAGCCTTGGAATGTAATCAACATCAAATAATTTGTATAACGAAGAATTTGCTAAGAATTATCATGCAAAGAGTCAGGAATAAAATACAACCCGAAATAGGAGAAGAACGATGTGGGTTTGTAAAAGGAAAGGATACAGTAAATGATGTGTATATGCTGAGGACATCAATTGAACGTTCTATAGAAGTAAACAAGAACCTGCATCTTTGCTTTATTGACCACACAAAGGCTTTCGATAAAGTAAGACATGTCAAAATGATAAAGATGCTTGCTGTCACATGCCTGTGTTCAGTGGCATTAAGGTGAGTGGCCGTACAATATAAACAGTTCACGAGGTGAAAGGGCATTCACCGGAAAGAAAATATGAGGAGATAAATGGGGTTGGGTGTAAGGTAGAGGGGCTGCAAGAAGGGGCAGACAGTTGGAGCAGTGAGGTGGTGTTTGTGTGGATCATTGTGAGGGGGCATAGAATTGTTTAAAAAGACAGGGACAAAGATTGACGGGGAGTTGAGGTTGAAACTCCGAGCTGAGAGGGAGTTGAGTGTAGACCAGACCAGGAGAAGGTCGTGGTCTGATAAAGTGAAGAATTGTGACGGAGTTTGGAAGATAACTCCGCACTGTGGGTTCCAGGGATAGTGAGTGGAATTCGAGACCCATAGTGGGTTACTTTGAGTCGGGCCTAGAGAGAGGCTAGTATACCTGTCGTGTGGGACGAGATTTTAGTAGCCTTGAGAGGCAATGTTATTCGAAGTGTTCCATTGGGATGGAGATATATTCTTAGAGAATTATTGTTCCTGGATTTATATGCTACATGTGTCTGTGTTAATTCAGAATTAAAGGAATATTATGTGCGCAAATTAACGCTTGTTCACTGACTGGTGTTTGGTGGTGATGCATCTTGGTTAATCTGTTGTTAAACATCACATTTTACAAGGACATACCCTAGACACAACCATAGCCACTCTATCTGTCACTTAGTCAACATTCACTTTGTGTCAGAGAAGATTTCTGGAGGCTTCGTCCATCAAGAACAATATAGACATTGTTGTCATTCCGTTTATCTGTGAACTAGTCGATTAGAAAGAATACTACCATCGGAGACATTAGTCGGATGCCCAATTACAACAACAATGATGAGGGCTCTCCTGTCAAGAATAAACACCATTGTCAGCAGACAAAGCATTTCAAAAGTGTCGGAGAATTAATACAGAGTCCACGAGAAACCAGGTAAAAATATCATTTCTCACTCGGAGTGGGGAGAGTAGACGGGTGGGGAGAGTAGACGGGGGAAGACTGTCCACGATATAAACACTGGTGTTTCTCCTGTGCGGGAATTGGCTAGCGGAGAGTTCACGAAAGGCCACCACAGGTAAAACCATTGCCCACCCTGAGAGGGAGAGGGAACAGCGGGGGTTACTCACAGTACACAGACAAGGTTTTGCGCTGCTGAGAGAGCTGTCTGGAGGACAGCGGACAATAAGTCGGCGCTGTTTAGGAAAGTTGTTCACGAAAAATAGACAGGCGCCAAAGGTGAAGGTCAGGTGAACTTGTGGACAGCGAGTGTGTGTGTACGGCGTCTTCAGAGTTCGGTGCAGATAATAAGACGGAAAGGGGCGCCAGGGGAGTTACGAGGGTAATTCATGGTTAAAAACTCGCCAGGAGGAGGGGAGTTATAGGAGTAAAGTGTGGGGAACACACAAAGGTGACAATCCTTGCTCCACAGAAAAGTAAAAGTTTCTACACGGATTATTGTGATAAAGAGAAACAGAGATGACCGGTGGGTTCATTTCAAGGCCGTGGACAACGGAAAGTTACTAGAGGTCGGTGGTAGGACGGTGCGTGTATTTGTTGATAAAGAACAGTTCTATCAAAAGTGAAGATTGTAGTACACTGAGGTACTAATTGAGATGACCTTGTGCGTCAAGGCCGAGAACCAGGGAATTTGACAAAAAATTTCCACTGAGAATAACACGTTGTTGTTGTACGGAAACTAGGATTTACGTTTAACGTCTTTGTGTGTGTGTCATCATCGCGAAACAAACCACAACAGTCATTCAGGTGCCGTCTTCGCAAGTATGAGCGCATTTATTCACCAAAAAAGACTTGCAAAACGGATTTAAAGCGCGTGATCATTTTCTGCCATTCGTTGGTTTAACCTGGTCAGCAACAGTGAAACCATACCATCACTTCAAAGCGACAGTGACTACGCAGATAAACATTCATTGATCTTAAAGGTATTTTCGGCTCCCCAAAACGCAACGAAAACCCAATATTTCTGGCAAAACAAGAGCGTTCACATACATTATACAATCACAGGCCAACTCTACAGGGAGGGTTACAAAAACGTTACGGACTGTGTAGAGACAAGGCGTTGGGATAATTATCATCATCTTCAACTTTTACGACAGTCGAAAATCGTGTCACCACGTCAACAAAAAGTGACAACGCATCAGAACATTAATTCATTGTGGGAATCTAACGTCGTAATCTTTTCAAAACAGTAACGGACAAACATTTCCAGGCGATTTTCGGACACTATTAAAAACAAACTAAGGACTTTTGTAAGATTCTACCATCACATTGGTGGCGGCAACCCTTGTTTGCTTCTGTTGTTCTCATCGTCCTAAGTATTGTTGTTGTTGTGCGTTACGTAAATATTTGTATGTGGTCCAGTGTTCGTTATAAGTAGGATATTTTTGCATTGTTTCTCGAAATGCGGGAGACGGCGCAAAGGTGAAATTGTCTAGGTACATATTGTATGTTGGTGAGAGACAGCTGACGAGTCAGTTTGTTTTGTGCTGTGGCATTGGGTCGTCTCGACATTATACACGGTGTCCAAGTGTCTACGTCAGATCTATGTACATTATTCATTTTATATTTGTTCTTTTTACTGTTTTCTCTTTACTGTTACATATAATATTTGAGTTCTTTGGATATATGGTATTGGTGTAATTCTTATGTTAATATAGCTTCTATCTAGATGGTATTTGTCAGTTTATATTATGCGCACGGTATGGTCTTTCATGGGCATGTTTATGTCAGTGGTTTTTATTTCTATGTAATCATCCGTCTGCGTTTCACCGGCCTATGCGTCTAGCGTTTAATAGTTGGCATTTAGTGTGTATCATTCATTTGTGTATGTATATGTATGTTTACAACTATTTCCAGGAATTGTTCTACAGTTATTTGATATATATATATATATATATATATATATATATATATATATATATATATATATATATATATATATGAGGGAGTATAGTTATATTCCCCCCTCACTACCTAGTGCTTATAGAGTGACTGGGTGAGTACAGAGTGATATTTTAGCACTACAAATTTACGTACACAGGGAGTGCTGGTGTACTTGGGGAAGTGACCTGAGACTGACAGCAGAGTCTTCACATTTATAGCTGGCTGACAGACAGCAACGTGTCCACAAGTACAAGATGCCTACTTTAATGGAATATATTGAAGCAGGTGAACGAATAGGCCTGAAAGGTAAAGAGTTACAGGAGTTTGCAGAAGCAAAATTGAAAGAAGTTCAGCACTGGGAAAGAGAGGAGAGGCATAATGAACGCGAGGCAAAGCGTCTACAGGAAGAGAAAGAGACGCAAGTAAAACTAGCTGAAATGGAAAACAAGCGTCTACAGGAAGAGACACAAGTAAAACTAGCTGAAATGGAAAACAAACGTCTACAGGAAGTAAGTTAGCTGAATAGAAAACAAGCGTCTACAGGAAGGAGACACAAGTAAAACTAGCTGAAATGGAAAACAAACGTCTTACAGGAAGTAAAGTTAGGCTTAAATGGAAATTGAGAAAGAGAAGATCAAGTGTCAGATGCAACTGAAATCGCTAGTTAGAAACTAACGTCGAAGGGTCAAAGTGAGGAAAGTAGAAAACCGTCGCAGTCGTCACAGAGACTAAAACTGCCATACTTTACGGACCGAGACAACCTTGAAGCTTATCTTGACAGATATCAGGCATCAGCGAAAGTGTTAGGCATCCCCGAAGAACAGTATGCTATTAGACTAGGGGAGCTTCTTACGGGTAAGGCACTAGACACCATGTTCAATTTACCTGTAGAAGAAAGGAACAACTACACTATCTTACGTCAACGTTTGCTGACAAAGTTCCAACTAACTGAACATGGATATAGAACAAAGTTTAGACAGTTAGTGCCAGAGACAAATCAAGATTTCACAGATTTTGTTAACACTGTAAAGAATACATTTAACAAATGGATGGAGCTTGCAGATGTAGGGAAAGATTTTAATAAATTAGTAGATTTAGTGTTAAGAGACAAAGTATTAGCTTCATGTAATTCTAATTTAGTAGAGTGTTCTTTGAGGAACGTAAGCCAAAGGACATAGACACAATGTCACAGTTAGGGCAAAACTACATGACTGCACATCCAAACAGTTCTATTGGGAAATTAATGAGTGAGGAAATAGTTTGTGCAGCATACACTAAACAGGACCAGAATCCAGTCATCAGACCAAGGGCGAAAAGTGTGGATTCAGCACATAAAGGTGAGCAGCAAGAACTTCAAGATAATGGTTTCCGAGGAAACAATGTTGGTAGAGTAGGGCGGTACCCATATAGAAGAGGGAATTTTCAGAGACGTCCAAATTATGCCGGATGTTGGAATTGTGGGAGCTGGAGACACAAAATGGCAGATTGTGATGCACAACCATCAGACGAACCAACGAACAACAGTAAAAGGGAGATCACTTGTTTCAAATGTGGAAGGAACGGGCATGTCAGTCATCAATGCAGGATGAGAGAAACAGAGGACTCAAATGCAGCACAAGTAATTGAGACGCTGAACAATGAAGATTGTAGTGGGTGCAAACCTCTTTTTGAAAAAGATGGTCAGCCAGTCTTAATATGTGGTCACACAGTTAAAGCAGGATCAGCAGTGCATGAAGGAGGAAGTCTGAAGATGCATCTTGGGTTTGTTAATGATAGGCCAGCGTTAACAATTAGGGATTCCGGATGTACGTCCATCGGGGTGAGAAAGAGTTTAGTGCAACCCTCGGATTATACAGGAAAAAAGATTAGATCCATAACATTTAATGGGACAGTAGAATACTACCCAATAGCCGTGATAACAGTAAAAACACCATACATAACAGGAAGAGTGACAGCATGTGTTTTAGACTCACCAGTGGCAGATCTCATCATAGGAAATGTTATAGGAGTTAAAGAGTGTACAGAAGAGGAAGTAGTTTATTGGGAACAAAAATAGAGTGTAAGCAGTAATGAGGTAGTTACCACAAGAGAACCTAAATTAGAGAGTATAGCTGAGGTAGAAGAGGCACTTGAAGTAGACACAGGAACTCAGGACAAGGATAGTACAGCTGAGCAGATGAGAATGGATCCCAAATATAGTGCTAGTGGCTCCCAGAGACAAGATACTATTCTGAACAAATGTTCACAAGGGTGGAGGAGAGTAGAACATAGGCAGTCAAATAAATGTAGATGGTGCTTCGAGAGGAAGAACAATGTTCTCACTCGCCGCTTTTCAGATGGCGGAACTGCATGTGGGCAAGTAGTATTACCGTTAACACATAGAGACCGATATACTAGAACAGCTCAGGATAGTACATGTGCAGAGCACATAGGCATAAGGCGTATGCAGCAGAAAGAAAGGTGCCAGATATATGGGCCAAGATTGAATACAGAGTTCAGACTAAACAGAGACGCAAGTGTAACAGTACAATATGCAGATAGGAAAGTTGAGTCAGGTCAAAGAGTGTTCGCGACATTACTGACCCAGGGCTAGGGATAGCAAACAGATGTGGTAATTGTAGAGGTACCATGAGTCATGGGTACATGAAAGGTAGACACAGCATCGACAGGAATCAGAGGTGGGTTGATGCAAGAAAAGAACCACCTGATATATGGTCGGTACACAAATAGCTTGTGTCTTCTTAAAGATATTAATAGACCTGCAGATACACATATATGATGTTTCCTATGATGTATTATTATTATGTGATGTATTAGTTCATGCATTGGTACACAAGATAGAAAGTTGGATGTATTGATGTGTGGGAAATATGGGAGTGTACTATGAGCATTTGATGTATTATGTAGTGTGGTAGCGAGAGTAAGGTGCAGCCATACTTAGGGCTACCCAGGCAATGTGTCTGGGTCACATATTTGATAAGTATGAGTCTCCCAACATTTGAAAACGATGTTTTCTTTTGAGGGTGGGGTAGTGTCACATGCCTGTGTTCAGTGGCATTAAGGTGAGTGGCCGTACAATATAAACAGTTCACGAGGTGAAAGGGCATTCACCGGAAAGAAAATATAAGGAGATAAACGGGGTTGGGTGTAAGGTAGAGGGGCTGAAAGAAGGGGCAGACAGTTGGAGCAGTGAGGTGGTGTTTGTGTGGATCATTGTGAGGGGGCATAGAATTGTTTAAAAAGACAGGGACAAAGATTGACGGGGAGTTGAGGTTGAAACTCCGAGCTGAGAGGGAGTTGAGTGTAGACCAGACCAGGAGAAGGTCGTGGTCTGATAAAGTGAAGAATTGTGACGGAGTTTGGAAGATAACTCCGCACTGTGGGTTCCAGGGATAGTGAGTGGAATTCGAGACCCATAGTGGGTTACTTTGAGTCGGGCCTAGAGAGAGGCTAGTATACCTGTCGTGTGGGACGAGATTTTAGTAGCCTTGAGAGGCAATGTTATTCGAAGTGTTCCATTGGGATGGAGATATATTCTTAGAGAATTATTGTTCCTGGATTTATATGCTACATGTGTCTGTGTTAATTCAGAATTAAAGGAATATTATGTGCGCAAATTAACGCTTGTTCACTGACTGGTGTTTGGTGGTGATGCATCTTGGTTAATCTGTTGTTAAACATCACATTTTACAAGGACATACCCTAGACACAACCATAGCCACTCTATCTGTCACTTAGTCAACATTCACTTTGTGTCACTTGCAGATATACAAATTGATGGGAAAGACCTTCGACTTCTAAAAAGCATATATTGGAAACAACAAGCTGCATAATATTGATAATGAAGTTGGTCAATATCAGCCCATTAAGAGAGACAGGCATGTGTATGTCTCAATACCATTTTTCCCTGTGCAGTAAAACTACTTTTAGAAATGTAGAAGATATGAATGGAATCATCATTGGAGGAAGAAATAGCTTTAGATATGCAGATGATACAGTCTTGATTGCAGGCAATGAGCAGGATCTGCGACATTTAGTAGATGCGGATGTTGCACTCAGTGAACAACTATTGTTAGGATTAGATTGTAAGAATACATAGATACAATGTGTGTATTATTATTATCTGTAAAATTGTCATTCTTCTTGTTTTTCTTTTATCCTTCGCTGTCCTATTACGTAGAGCGTCGCAGGCTTGTTTGATGATTGGTTTCTGAACTAGGGCTCGCTCGGTCACTTGGTATGCTCAGATGTGGGGTTTTAAGGTGTTGATAACTACGTGGATCCATCTTTTTCGTTGTCTTCCCCTGACTCTTGATGTTTCCAAGTTCATGTTGTATGCTCTTGCTGCTGACGACTTTGGGTTCATACTAACTGGGTGGCTGAACCAGTTAAGTCTTTGTCTATCAATGAATTTAACAACCGGTGTTGCTCCAACTGTTTTATAGATCTCGTTTCTATCATGGTCCCTTCTTGATTCGTTCGCTGCTTTGTCATTGAAATAGCGAATTTCCAGGCATTATTCTCAGATAGAACACTCCAGAGGACACATGAGCACCTGCATGCCCCGCTCTGTATTCGCAGCTGCCATTGTTGTGTGGCAGGGCCAAGTTTGCATCTATGAATAATGTGATCAACCTACACTTTAGAGAACGACTGGATCAAATGTCGCATAAATATATGTTCACATGGCGTGCAGATATACACAGATATGCCCATTCAGTGCAACATGATGAAGTCTCTTGTTGCGACTAGGTTATTCAGACAACGTAACATGATGAAGTCTCTTGTTGCCACTAGGTTATTCAGACAACGTAACATGATGAAGTCTCTTGTTGCGACTAGGTTATTCAGACAACGTAACATCACGCCGACCGTTCTGGGGTTTAACTTTAAAGCCGGTTTCTACGCACCACTGAGGAACAGTGTTTAGCCTATCTTGCATAATTTCATCGTGTCATAACAAGACCTGTCGAGCTATAAGTCATCGTCTAACGTAAGAATGGTGTGAGGCCTTGTTTATTGGAAATGGGTCACTCTTGTGGTGTATACATGAAACAATCAGAAGCCAGTAGTGTTTTCTATACAACCACAAACAGCATGACAATGGAAGTGTTGAGAGTAACAATGGCATTTGATTGGCTTGCTGCTAATAACTGCATCTACGCTTTCATACTTCTTACATTGACGATGATTCCGAAAGATAAGGCGGGTTTCGGTGTTGGATTTAAATTCCTGCAGACGTTTACAGTTCATAAGTGATGTGGGCAATGAAAGACCTGTTAGACCGGTCGGCATTGCTACAATATTAGAGGGTCACCAAATGGATCGAGGCGACATAATGAAAGCCCTTTGAGAGGCCGGCCCAAAAGGAAATTTTCAACTGAAGGATTCGGCGTCAGTATTCAGAATGCAGGAATTCGGATAGAAGATAGGTTTTACCAGGAAGAAGTAGCACACCAGGTATCCTAGCAGGCTTATCAATCGCCATTGGATGGAACACTGTTAGTCGTTGCTCGCTGGTTGGTTTACTAAGGAGAAAATAGGAATATGTATGGACGCATCGTGAGTGCAGTGATGCTAATCTCAAGCTAAACATAATGTTGAAGATAGCGGAGAATTTTGGGGTGATCGTGGCTATATTCACACGGAATGTGCTGCCCATATGCTCGAACGTCATTTCACTACTGATCTCCCCATTAACGTCATCTACATCCAGCTCACAAATCGTGGGTTTAGACTGAAATCCTGGGAACTACGCAATAATTCAGATATTCCATACGGAGGTTAATATCGCCAATGTTTGTTTCGTATTTTCATCGGCAAACTTTACGTCATATGCAATGTTGTCCCATTACACCCCATTGGTCTGTAGCCACCACAGTTACCAGCTATCAACCGTTCATTCTGTATGAGCTGTATGTCTTCCGTGCTGCAAGTTTCTCAACACATGCGCAATTGAAAACTGGGGAGAGATGATAATGCCATGTGCAGTAAGCTGCGTAGATTATTTCATACGTTTTGGCACAGGTCATAGGAACGTACAAAGTCATCCCACTGCTACCTCATCGTGTAATGTACCTCTGCTGCCTCATCGTGTTGTGTACCTCAGCTACCTCATCGTGTTGTGTACCTCTGCTACCTCATCATGTTGTGTACCTCTGATACCTCATCATGTTGTGTACCTCTGATACCTCATCATGTTGTTCACCTCTGCTACATCATCTTGTTGTGTACCTCTGCTACCTCATCGTGTTGTGTACCTCTGCTACCTCATCATGTTGTGTACCTCTGATACCTCATCATGTTGTGTACCTCTGATACCTCATCATGTTGTTCACCTCTGCTACATCATCTTGTTGTGTACCTCTGCTACCTCATCGTGTTGTGTACCACTGCTACCTCATCATGTTGTGTACCTATGCCATATCATCATGTTGTGTACCTGTTCTTGATACTGTTCCACGTTTGTCTCATCACTCGAGTAATACTGTTGTGTTGGACGCCAGCTAGACCATGGCCGTTACTTCTGCTGTTATAAAACGTTTAACTCTCATCCCTTATCTCCATTCTTCTCTGGGAAGGTAACTACAGTGTTGATGATATTTACTAGCATCCCTTTTACTGGCACCCCTGGCTATCAGGCGGATCCACTACAACTTCTGGAGTACTTGTTATTTAAGTCGCCATGTCAGGGACGGGGAGAGGGACGTTGTATCTGCTGTTAGTTATAATTCTCGCCCCTTATCTATGTTCATCTGTAGGCGGCCACTTGCCTGTGTTCATCTGTAGGTGGCCACTTGCCTATGTTCATCTGTGGGCGGCCCCTTGCCTATGTTCATCTGTAGGCGGCCCCTTGTCTACGTTCATCTGTTGGCGGCCCCTTGCCTATGTTCATCTGTAGGTGGCCCATTGCCTATGTTCATCTGTAGGTGGCCCCTTGTCTAAGTTCATCTGTTGGCGGCCCCTTTCTACGTTCTTGTGTTGGTGGTAGCTTTATGTTTAATGATATTTGGGATTGTCAATAATGTTTGTCGGCTCTGCTTCGAAGGAGTTAGGGACACAGTTCGTAATCCCGCATACCGCGAAACATAGCTGCGGGTGATTTGACAGCAGACCCTTTGCGTTGGTTTTACAAAATTGTGCTAGTGCCGGTAGTTCGGAAAGCAATGGCAAACTACTGAGTGTAAACTTGCCAAGAAATCACGAATAGCCAAAAAATACCAGATTGACGCGACGTATTGTATAGTATACAACTAACTTTAACTAACAATAATGTTTAACTTATTTAGATAACGGTGAAGCACGAAGATGTGGTTTTACAGAAGAATGATGAGAGAACGCCGTTGACGGATAGATCGAGCAATGAAGATATCTTGAAAGAAGTTAACTCACAACGAGAACTCATTACTCGCATATGGAGAAGACAGTCCATATTTAATGAAAAAGGAAAAGCTGGATTACGTCGTCACCACAGGGAAGGTTGGAGGCGAAGAAAGGCAAGGGAAGACCAAGTGAGAAAATGCTGGACGATTTTGCATGATGGCATGGAGGAACAGCAGTATCAAGAATGATTGACAACACACGAGACAGAGGGATGTGGACAAACATGATCTCCAACTCCCATGCCATAACTATAAGAATAAGAAAGCAAGGAGAGACTACATATATTCACGAATATTTACCGCATGTTATCAAAATTGGGAAACCGTTTACACATAATACTAAGATTTATTGCTGTAAATATCTCTAACAGAATGTTGTAATATGCACCTGCAGTTATCTGCGCACCAATCTGTGACAGAATTTACGCGCATCTAATCTTGAATCATTCTGTTCCTACGTTTCAAGAATACATTTTCTTGGCTGTGAATCTCATAACTCAGGTATGAAAGCAAGCGGTAAGAATATATACCTTTAGCCTCCCTACCGCATGCGTCTGAGCATGTGTGTGTGTGTGTGTGTGTGTGTGTGTGTGTGTGTGTGTGTGTGTGTGTGTGTGTGTGTGCGTGCGTGTGTTAGAGGGGTGTTCAGCTATCTACAGTATATATATATAATATATATATATATATATATATATATATATCATCATTGGCACCTTGCCGTCTTGACAGACGATAGTTTGTGCTCTAAAAAGGCATAATAACTTTTAACTATGGCGGTAGCGAGTGTGACTGATAAGGCCAATTTGCGCTGTAAATGTCCGTTCACAGTGGGTGCATGTGAACATGTGGTCATTTCCACCATCATGCACCATCTTACGTCTCAAACGCTTAGTGTGTGACTTTTCTGCAATAATTTTCTCCTTTGACTTTATTCCATTTCTGATATTTGCCCTCCATGCAACACGTTCAGCGGCGACTTGCTCCCAATGTGCATTATCAATGCCTGTATCAATCATGTCCCGCTTACACACATCTTTGTATCGTAGTAGAGGCCGACCCTGAGATCTCTTACCCATCTGTAATTCACCAAATAAGATATCCTTTGGTATTCTACCATCATCCATCCTCCTAAGATGTCCTATCCATCTAAGTCTACGAAGACTGAGCATGGAATAAACTGTCACACAACCTGATCTTTCCAATACTTCAGTATTTGTGCTTTTGTCTTGCCACTTAATACCAAGAATTCTTCGCAGACACCGCATATGAAAGCTGTTTAAATTGTTCTCTTGGTGTGAGTAAGTTGTCCAGGTTTCACTGCCATAGAGAAGAGTACTAAGGACACAGGCTTGATAGACAAGGACTTTTGTTTATATATATATAGTAGACTTAACTATAAGTTAATACAATTACTTGCACACGTAGATACATCTATACATAAACGCAATTACTTGCTCATGTAGATACATCTATACATCAAGTATTATAGAACCCCAGCTAAGGGAAACACAACTTGGATTTAGGAAACACCAAGGATGCACAGATGCCATTTTTGCGCTTAGACAACTTATAGAAAAATCAATCGAATTCAATGAAACACTCTACTTAGCCTTTGTCGACCAAGAAAAGGCATTCGATAGAGTAGATAGAAACAAGCTGTGGGAAATCCTTAAACAATATGGAGTGAGTACATATCTAACAAATCTATGTAGAAGCTTATACAACAACAGTGAATGCATAGTGAGAGCAACTGGAGGACGCTCAGAACCCTTCACCATAAGATCTGGAGTACGACAAGGTTGTGTCCTGTCCCCTCTCTTGTTTATAACATATATAAACAACATATGTAAAGACATCAGCCAAACAGAGACCACAAGAATACTGCATGACGAGAACACAGAAGAAGAACCATCTGCAAATCTAACCATTAGAGAACTCCTGTTTGCGGACGACCAAGCACTAATAGGAAAATCAGAAGCTTAATTACAAGACCAAATGAATAGTCTAAACTAAATGTGTAGGGAACATTACATGAAAATTAGCACAAGTAAAACAGAGGTATTGACTATAGCTAAAGAAGAAAACGCAACAACAATTCACCTAAACGACCATCCCTTGAAACATTTAAAGAGTTTCAAGTACCTAGGAAGTATAATATCATCACATGGCAAATCAGAAGACGAGATCGAAAATAGATGCAATAAGGCAAACCAACTCATTGGACAAATGGCACCAATACTAAAGAACAAACATGTATCAATAACTACTAAGAAAGCACTTTACAACACAATCTTGCTACAAACTCTATGTTATTAATCCGAAACCTGGACAATGACAGAAACAGATAAAAGAAAAATCCAACAGAAATGAGATTCCTGAGAAGAATACTCAATGTATCAAGAAGAGATAAGATCAGAAATGAAGAAATCAGGACTAAAGTATGGGTATAGCTGCACTAGATTTTATTAGAAGGCAGCAAGTCAAATGGTTGGCCATGCAAGTAGGTTGCCAACTAACAGTATACCACAACAAACAATGACGTACAGACCAGACGGAAGCAGTGGAAGAGGCCGACCACGTAAACGATGGACGCAGAGAATAACAGAGCCCATGGGAATATCGATACATGAAGCCCATAAGCGGGCAATCTCCCGCTGTTTATACTTCACCGCGACATCGCAAGGTACAAGAGGAGCACGATGAGATGAGACGAGTAGATATATCAATACATAAACGCAATTACTTTCAGATAGATGTAATCTGTTTATCTGAGCGTGTAGATATACTCGATGTATTTGTTTCGAATGTCGATCTAACTCGTTTACATGGATACGAACGCGGGGATCACTCACACGTTGGATTGTGTATACGAATGCAATACACATATTTGTGTGTCATACGCAAGTAATACATGTATTTATATGTAATATGTATGTTATATGTGTATTTATGTTTAATATGAAAGTAGTCCAAGTATGTATGTGCAATATGGATGTAATCCACATATGCGGGTGTGAATATACACGGAACCCATGCGTCATACGACGGCAGCAGCGACGAATAATGATTGGCGACATGCATATGTCTCTGATGTCATGTTTCAAGAGCAAATGTCTCTCATGTCATGTTTCAAGAGCAAATGTCTCTGATGTCATGTTTCAAGAGCAACTGTCTCTGATGTCATGTTTCAAGAGCAAATGTCTCTGATGTCATGTTTCAAGAGCAAATGTCTCTGATGTCATGTTTCAAGAGCAAATGTCTCTGATGTCATGTTTCAAGAGCAAATGTCTCTGCTGTGATGTTTCAAGAGCAAATGTCTCTGCTGTGATGTTTCAAGAGCAAATGTCTCTGCTGTGATGTTTCAAGAGCAAATGTCTCTGCTGTGATGTTTCAAGAGCAAATGTCTCTGCTGTGATGTTTCAAGAGCAAATGTCTCTGCTGTGATGTTTCAAGAGCAAATGTCTCTGCTGTGATGTTTCAAGAGCAAATGTCTCTGCTGTGATGTTTCAAGAGGAAATGTCTCAGCTGTGATGTTTCAAGAGCAAATGTCTCTGATGTGATGTTTCAAGAGCAAATGTCTCTGCTGTGATGTTTCAAGAGCAAATGTCTCTGATGTGATGTTTCAAGAGCAAATGTCTCTGATGTGATGTTTCAAGAGCAAATGTCTCTGATAAGATGTTTCAAGAGCAAATGTATCTGATGTGATGTTTCAAGAGCAAATGTCTCTGATGTGATGTTTCAAGAGCAAATGTCTCTGCTGTGATGTTTTCAGAGCAAATGTCTCTGATGTGATGTTTCAAGAGCAAATGTCTCTGATGTGATGTTTCAAGAGCAAATGTATCTGATGTGATGTTTCAAGAGCAAATGTCTCTGATGTGATGTTTCAAGAGCAAATGTCTCTGCTGTGATGTTTCAAGAGCAAATGTCTCTGATGTGATGTTTCAAGAGCAAATGTCTCTGATGTGATGTTTCAAGAGCAAATGTCTCTGATGTGATGTTTCAAGAGCAAATGTCTCTGATATGATGTTTCAAGAGCAAATGTCTCTGATGTGATGTTTCAAGAGCAAATGTCTCTGATGTGATGTTTCAAGATCAAATGTCTCTGATGTCATGTTTCAAGAGCAAATGTCTCTGATGTGATGTTTCAAGAGCAAATGTCTCTGCTGTGATGTTTCAAGAGCAAATGTCTCTGATGTGATGTTTCAAGAGCAAATGTCTCTGCTGTGATGTTTCAAGAGCAAATGTCTCTGCTGTGATGTTTCAAGAGCAAATGTCTCTGCTGTAATGTTTCAAGAGCAAATGTCTCTGCTGTGATGTTTCAAGAGCAAATGTCTCTGCTGTGATGTTTCAAGAGCAAATGTCTCTGCTGTGATGTTTCAAGAGCAAATGTCTCTGCTGTGATGTTTCAAGAGCAAATGTCTCTGCTGTGATGTTTCAAGAGCAAATGTCTCTGCTGTGATGTTTCAAGAGCAAATGTCTCTGCTGTGATGTTTCAAGAGCAAATGTCTCTGCTGTGATGTTTCAAGAGCAATGTCTCTGATGTGATGTTTCAAGAGCAAATGTCTCTGATGTGATGTTTCAAGAGCAAATGTCTCTGATGTGATGTTTCAAGAGCAAATGTCTCTGATGTGATGTTTCAAGAGCAAATGTCTCTGATGTCATGTTTCAAGAGCAAATGTCTCTGATGTCATGTTTCAAGAGCAAATGTCTCTGCTGTGATGTTCAAGAGCAAATGTCTCTGATGTGATGTTTCAAGAGCAAATGTCTCTGATGTGATGTTTCAAGAGCAAATGTCTTGCTGTGATGTTTCAAGAGCAAATGTATCTGCTGTGATGTTTCAAGAGCAAATGTCTCTGATGTGATGTTTCAAGAGCAAATGTCTCTGATGTCATGTTTCAAGAGCAAATGTCTCTGATGTGATGTTTCAAGAGCAAATGTCTCTGATGTGATGTTTCAAGAGCAAATGTCTCTGATGTGATGTTTCAAGAGCAAATGTCTCTGATATGATGTTTCAAAAGCAAATGTCTCTGCTGTTATGTTTCAAGAGCAAATGTCTCAGATGTGATGTTTCAAGAAGAAATGTCTCAGATGTGATGTTTCAAGAAGAAATGTCTCTGATGTGATGTTTCAAGAGCAAATGTCTCTGATGTGATGTTTCAAGAGCAAATGTCTCTGATGTCATGTTTCAAGAGCAAATGTCTCTGATGTGATGTTTCAAGAGCAAATGTCTCTGATGTCATGTTTCAAGAGCAAATGTCTCTGATGTCATGTTTCAAGAGCAAATGTCTCTGCTGTGATGTTTCAAGAGCAAATGTCTCTGCTGTGATGTTTCAAGAGCAAATGTCTATGCTGTGATGTTTCAAGAGCAAATGTCTCTGTTGTGATGTTTCAATAGCAAATGTCTCTGCTGTGATGTTTCAAGAGCAAATGTCTCTGCTGTGATGTTTCAAGAGGAAATGTCTCTGCTGTGATGTTTCAAGAGCAAATGTCTCTGCTGTGATGTTTCAAGAGCAAATGTCTCTGCTGTGATGTTTCAAGAGCAAATGTCTCTGATGTGATGTTTCAAGAGCAAATGTCTCTGCTGTGATGTTTCAAGAGCAAATGTCTCTGATGTGATGTTTCAAGAGCAAATGTCTCTGCTGTGATGTTTCAAGAGCAAATGTCTCTGATGTGATGTTTCAAGAGCAAATGTCTCTGATGTGATGTTTCAAGAGCAAATGTCTCTGATGTGATGTTTCAAGAGCAAATGTCTCTGCTGTGATGTTTTCAAGAGCAAATGTCTCTGATGTGATGTTTCAAGAGCAAATGTCTCTGATGTGATGTTTCAAGAGCAAATGTATCTGATGTGATGTTTCAAGAGCAAATGTCTCTGATGTCATGTTTCAAGAGCAAATGTCTCTGATGTCATGTTTCAAGAGCAAATGTCTCTGATGTGATGTTTAAAGAGCAAATGTCTCTGATGTCATGTTTCAAGAGCAAATGTCTCTGATGTCATGTTTCAAGAGCAAAGGTCTCTGATGTCATGTTTCAAGAGCAAATGTCTCTGATGAGATGTTTCAAGAGCAAATGTCTCTGCTGTGATGTTTCAAGAGCAAATGTCTCTGATGTGATGTTTCAAGAGCAAATGTCTCTGCTGTGATGCTTCAAGAGCAAATGTCTCTGATGTGATGTTTCAAGAGCAAATGTCTCTGCTGTGATGTTTCAAGAGCAAATGTCTCTGCTGTCATGTTTCAAGAGCAAATGTCTCTGATGTGATGTTTCAAGAGCAAATGTCTCTGATGTCATGTTTCAAGAGCAAATGTCTCTGATGTCATGTTTCAAGAGCAAATGTCTCTGCTGTGATGTTTCAAGAGCAAATGTCTCTGATGTGATGTTTCAAGAGCAAATGTCTCTGCTGTGATGTTTCAAGAGCAAATGTCTCTGATGTGATGTTTCAAGAGCAAATGTCTCTGCTGTGATGTTTCAAGAGCAAATGTCTCTGCTGTGATGTTTCAAGAGCAAATGTCTCTGCTGTGATGTTTCAAGAGCAAATGTCTCTGCTGTGATGTTTCAAGAGCAAATGTCTATGCTGTGATGTTTCAAGAGCAAATGTCTCTGCTGTGATGTTTCAAGAGCAAATGTCTCTGATGTGATGTTTCAAGAGCAAATGTCTCTGATGTCATGTTTCAAGAGCAAATGTCTCTGATGTGATGTTTCAAGAGCAAATGTCTCTGATGTGATGTTTCAAGAGCAAATGTCTCTGATGTGATGTTTCAAGAGCAAATGTCTCTGATGATGATGTTTCAAGAGCAAATGTCTCTGCTGTGATGTTTCAAGAGCAAATGTCTCTGCTGTGATGTTTCAAGAGAAATGTCTCAGATGTGATGTTTCAAGAGAAATGTCTCTGATGTGATGTTTCAAGAGCAAATGTCTCTGATGTGATGTTTCAAGAGCAAATGTCTCTGATGTCATGTTTCAAGAGCAAATGTCTCTGATGTCATGTTTCAAGAGCAAATGTCTCTGATGTGATGTTTCAAGAGCAAATGTCTCTGCTGTGATGTTTCAAGAGCAAATGTCTCTGCTGTGATGTTTCAAGAGCAAATGTCTCTGTTGTGATGTTTCAAGAGCAAATGTCTCTGCTGTGATGTTTCAAGAGCAAATGTCTCTGCTGTGATGTTTCAAGAGCAAATGTCTCTGATGTGATGTTTCAAGAGCAAATGTCTCTGCTGTGATGTTTCAAGAGCAAATGTCTCTGATGTGATGTTTCAAGAGCAAATGTCTCTGATGTGATGTTTCAAGAGCAAATGTCTCTGCTGTGATGTTTCAAGAGAAAATGTCTCTGCTGTGATGTTTCAAGAGCAAATGTCTCTGCTGTGATGTTTCAAGAGCAAATGTCTCTGTGTGATGTTTCAAGAGCAAATGTCTCTGATGTGATGTTTCAAGAGCAAATGTCTCTGATGTGATGTTTCAAGAGCAAATGTCTCTGATGTGATGTTTCAAGAGCAAATGTCTCTGATGTGATGTTTCAAGAGCAAATGTCTCTGATGTGATGTTTCAAGAGCAAATGTCTCTGATGTGATGTTTCAAGAGCAAATGTCTCTGCTGTGATGTTTCAAGAGCAAATGTCTCTGATGTGATGTTTCAAGAGCAAATGTCTCTGCTGTGATGTTTCAAGAGCAAATGTCTCTGCTGTGATGTTTCAAGAGCAAATGTCTCTGCTGTGATGTTTCAAGAGCAAATGTCTCTGCTGTGATGTTTCAAGAGCAAATGTCTCTGCTGTGATGTTTCAAGAGCAAATGTCTCTGCTGTGATGTTTCAAGAGCAAATGTCTCTGCTGTGATGTTTCAAGAGCAAATGTCTCTGCTGTGATGTTTCAAGAGCAAATGTCTCTGCTGTGATGTTTCAAGAGCAAATGTCTCTGCTGTGATGTTTCAAGAGCAAATGTCTCTGCTGTGATGTTACAAGAGCAAATGTCTCTGATGCGATGTTTCAAGAGCAAATGTCTCTGCTGTGATGTTTTCAAGAGCAAATGTCTCTGATGTGATGTTTCAAGAGCAAATGTCTCTGATGTGATGTTTCAAGAGCAAATGTCTCTGATGTCATGTTTCAAGAGCAAATGTCTCTGATGTCATGTTTCAAGAGCAAATGTCTCTGATGTCATGTTTCAAGAGCAAATGTCTCTGATGTCATGTTTCAAGAGCAAATGTCTCTGATGAGATGTTTCAAGAGCAAATGTCTCTGCTGTGATGTTTCAAGAGCAAATGTCTCTGATGTGATGTTTCAAGAGCAAATGTCTCTGCTGTGATGTTTCAAGAGCAAATGTCTCTGATGTGATGTTTCAAGAGCAAATGTCTCTGCTGTGATGTTTCAAGAGCAAATGTCTCTGCTGTGATGTTTCAAGAGCAAATGTCTCTGCTGTGATGTTTCAAGAGCAAATGTCTATGCTGTGATGTTTCAAGAGCAAATGTCTCTGCTGTGATGTTTCAAGAGCAAATGTCTCTGCTGTGATGTTTCAAGAGCAAATGTCTACGCTGTGATGTTTCAAGAGCAAATGTCTCTGCTGTGATGTTTCAAGAGCAAATGTCTCTGATGTGATGTTTCAAGAGCAAATGTCTCTGATGTGATGTTTCAAGAGCAAATGTCTCTGATGTGATGTTTCAAGAGCAAATGTCTCTGATGGGATGTTTCAAGAGCAAATGTCTCTGATGTGATGTTTCAAGAGCAAATGTCTCTGATGTGATGTTTCAAGAGCAAATGTCTCTGCTGTGATGTTTCAAGAGCAAATGTCTCTGATGTGATGTTTCAAGAGCAAATGTCTCTGATGTGATGTTTCAAGAGCAAATGTCTCTGATGTGATGTTTCAAGAGCAAATGTCTCTGATGTCATGTTTCAAGAGCAAATGTCTCTGATGTGATGTTTCAAGAGCAAATGTCTCTGCTGTGATGTTTCAAGAGCAAATGTCTCTGATGTGATGTTTCAAGAGCAAATGTCTCTGCTGTGATGTTTCAAGAGCAAATGTCTCTGATGTGATGTTTCAAGAGCAAATGTCTCTGATGTGATGTTTCAAGAGCAAATGTCTCTGATGTGATGTTTCAAGAGCAAATGTCTCTGATGTGATGTTTCAAGAGCAAATGTCTCTGATGTGATGTTTCAAGAGCAAATGTCTCTGATGTGATGTTTCAAGAGCAAATGTCTCTGATGTGATGTTTCAAGAGCAAATGTCTCTGATGTGATGTTTCAAGAGCAAATGTCTCTGCTGTGATGTTTCAAGAGCAAATGTCTCTGATGTGATGTTTCAAGAGCAAATGTCTCTGCTGTGATGTTTCAAGAGCAAATGTCTCTGCTGTGATGTTTCAAGAGCAAATGTCTCTGCTGTAATGTTTCAAGAGCAAATGTCTCTGCTGTGATGTTTCAAGAGCAAATGTCTCTGCTGTGATGTTTCAAGAGCAAATGTCTCTGCTGTGATGTTTCAAGAGCAAATGTCTCTGCTGTGATGTTTCAAGAGCAAATGTCTCTGCTGTGATGTTTCAAGAGCAAATGTCTCCGCTGTGATGTTTCAAGAGCAAATGTCTCTGCTGTGATGTTTCAAGAGCAAATGTCTCTGATGTCACGTTTCAAGAGCAAATGTCTCTGATGTGGTGTTTCAAGAGCAAATGTCTCTGCTGTGATGTTTCAAGAGCAAATGTCTCTGATGTGATGTTTCAAGAGCAAATGTCTCTGATGTCATGTTTCAAGAGCAAATGTCTCTGATGTCATGTTTCAAGAGCAAATGTCTCTGATGTCATGTTTCAAGAGCAAATGTCTCTGATGTCATGTTTCAAGAGCAAATGTCTCTGATGATGTTTCAAGAGCAAATGTCTCTGATGTGATGTTTCAAGAGCAAATGTCTCTGATGTGATGTTTCAAGAGCAAATGTCTCTGCTGTGATGTTTCAAGAGCAAATGTCTCTGATGTGATGTTTCAAGAGCAAATGTCTCTGATGTGATGTTTCAAGAGCAAATGTCTCTGCTGTGATGTTTCAAGAGAAAATGTCTCTGCTGTGATGTTTCAAGAGCAAATGTCTCCGCTGTGATGTTTCAAGAGCAAATGTCTCTGATGTGATGTTTCAAGAGCAAATGTCTCTGCTGTGATGTTTCAAGAGCAAATGTCTCTGATGTGGTGTTTCAAGAGCAAATGTCTCTGCTGTGATGTTTCAAGAGCAAATGTCTCTGATGTGATGTTTCAAGAGCAAATGTCTCTGATGTCATGTTTCAAGAGCAAATGTCTCTGATGTCATGTTTAAAGAGCAAATGTCTATGCTGTGATGTTTCAAGAGCAAATGTCTCTGATGTCATGTTTCAAGAGCAAATGTCTCGGATGAGATGTTTCAAGAGCAAATGTCTCTGCTGTGATGTTTCAAAGCAAATGTCTCTGATGTGATGTTTCAAGAGCAAATGTCTCTGCTGTGATGTTTCAAGAGCAAATGTCTCTGATGTGATGTTTCAAGAGCAAATGTCTCTGATGTGATGTTTCAAGAGCAAATGTCTCTGCTGTGATGTTTCAAGAGCAAATGTCTCTGCTGTGATGTTTCAAGAGCAAATGTCTCTGCTGTGATGTTTCAAGAGCAAATGTCTCTGCTGTGATGTTTCAAGAGCAAATGTCTCTGCTGTGATGTTTCAAGAGCAAATGTCTCTGCTGTGATGTTTCAAGAGCAAATGTCTCTGATGTGATGTTTCAAGAGCAAATGTCTCTGATGTGTTGTTTCAAGAGCAAATGTCTCTGATGTGATGTTTCAAGAGCAAATGTCTCTGCTGTGATGTTTCAAGAGCAAATGTCTCTGATGTGATGTTTCAAGAGCAAATGTCTCTGATGTGATGTTTCAAGAGCAAATGTCTCTGATGTGATGTTTCAAGAGCAAATGTCTCTGCTGTGATGTTTCAAGAGCAAATGTCTCTGATGTGATGTTTCAAGAGCAAATGTCTCTGCTGTGATGTTTCAAGAGCAAATGTCTCTGCTGTGATGTTTCAAGAGCAAATGTCTCTGCTGTGATGTTTCAAGAGCAAATGTCTCTGCTGTGATGTTTCAAGAGCAAATGTCTCTGATGTGATGTTTCAAGAGCAAATGTCTCTGATGTGATGTTTCAAGAGCAAATGTCTCTGATGTGATGTTTCAAGAGCAAATGTCTCTGATGTGATGTTTCAAGAGCAAATGTCTCTGATGTGATGTTTCAAGAGCAAATGTCTCTGATGTGATGTTTCAAGAGCAAATGTCTCTGTTGTGATGTTTCAAGAGCAAATGTCTCAGATGTGATGTTTCAAGAAGAAATGTCTCTGATGTGATGTTTCAAGAGCAAATGTCTCTGATGTGATGTTTCAAGAGCAAATGTCTCTGATGTGATATTTCAAGAGCAAATGTCTCTGATGTCATGTTTCAAGAGCAAATGTCTCTGATGTCATGTTTCAAGAGCAAATGTCTCTGATGTGATGTTTCAAGAGCAAATGTCTCTGATGTGATGTTTCAAGAGCAAATGTCTCTGATGTGATGTTTCAAGAGCAAATGTCTCTGATGTGATGTTTCAAGAGCAAATGTCTCTGCTGTGATGTTTCAAGAGCAAATGTCTCTGCTGTGATGTTTCAAGAGCAAATGTCTCTGCTGTGATGTTTCAAGAGCAAATGTCTCTGCTGTGATGTTTCAATAGCAAATGTCTCTGCTGTGATGTTTCAAGAGCAAATGTCTCTGCTGTGATGTTTCAAGAGAAAATGTCTCTGCTGTGATGTGTTAAGAGCAAATGTCTCTGCTGTGATGTTTCAAGAGCAAATGTCTCTGCTGTGATGTTTCAAGAGCAAATGTCTCTGATGTGATGTTTCAAGAGCAAATGTCTCTGCTGTGATGTTTCAAGAGCAAATGTCTCTGATGTGATGTTTCAAGAGCAAATGTCTCTGATGTGATGTTTCAAGAGCAAATGTCTCTGATGTGATGTTTCAAGAGCAAATGTCTCTGATGTGATGTTTCAAGAGCAAATGTATCTGATGTGATGTTTCAAGAGCAAATGTCTCTAATGTGATGTTTCAAGAGCAAATGTCTCTGATGTGATGTTTCAAGAGCAAATGTCTCTGATGTGATGTTTCAAGATCAAATGTCTCTGATGTGATGTTTCAAGAGCAAATGTCTCTGATGTGATGTTTCAAGAGCAAATGTCTCTGCTGTGATGTTTCAAGAGCAAATGTCTCTGATGTGATGTTTCAAGAGCAAATGTCTCTGCTGTGATGTTTCAAGAGCAAATGTCTCTGCTGTGATGGTTCAAGAGCAAATGTCTCTGCTGTGATGTTTCAAGAGCAAATGTCTCTGCTGTGATGTTTCAAGAGCAAATGTCTCTGCTGTGATGTTTCAAGAGCAAATGTCTCTGCTGTGATGTTTCAAGAGCAAATGTCTCTGCTGTGATGTTTCAAGAGCAAATTCTCTACTGTGATGTTTCAAGAGCAAATGTCTCTGCTGTGATGTTTCAAGAGCAAATGTCTCTGCTGTGATGTTTCAAGAGCAAATGTCTCTGCTGTGATGTTACAAGAGCAAATGTCTCTGATGTGATGTTTCAAGAGCAAATGTCTCTGCTGTGATGTTTCAAGAGCAAATGTCTCTGATGTGATGTTTCAAGAGCAAATGTCTCTGCTGTGATGTTTCAAGAGCAAATGTCTCTGATGTCATGTTTAAAGAGCAAATGTCTCTGATGTCATGTTTCAAGAGCAAATGTCTCTGATGTCATGTTTCAAGAGCAAATGTCTCTGATGTCATGTTTCAAGAGCAAATGTCTCTGATGAGATGTTTCAAGAGCAAATGTCTCTGCTGTGATGTTTCAAGAGCAAATGTCTCTGATGTGATGTTTCAAGAGCAAATGTCTCTGCTGTGATGCTTCAAGAGCAAATGTCTCTGATGTGATGTTTCAAGAGCAAATGTCTCTGCTGTGATGTTTCAAGAGCAAATGTCTCTGCTGTGATGTTTCAAGAGCAAATGTCTCTGCTGTGATGTTTCAAGAGCAAATGTCTCTGCTGTGATGTTTCAAGAGCAAATGTCTCTGCTGTGATGTTTCAAGAGCAAATGTCTCTGCTGTGATGTTTCAAGAGCAAATGTCTATGCTGTGATGTTTCAAGAGCAAATGTCTCTGCTGTGATGTTTCAAGAGCAAATGTCTCTGATGTGATGTTTCAAGAGCAAATGTCTCTGATGTGATGTTTCAAGAGCAAATGTCTCTGATGTGATGTTTCAAGAGCAAATGTCTCTGATGTGATGTTTCAAGAGCACATGTCTCTGATGTGATGTTTCAAGAGCAAATGTCTCTGATGTGATGTTTCAAGAGCAAATGTCTCTGATGTGATGTTTCAAGAGCAAATGTCTCTGATGTGATGTTTCAATAGCAAATGTATCTGATTTGATGTTTCAAGAGCAAATGTCTCTGATGTGATGTTTCAAGAGCAAATGTCTCTGATGTGATGTTTCAAGAGCAAATGTCTCTGATGTCATGTTTCAAGAACAAATGTCTCTGATGTGATGTTTCAAGAGCAAATGTCTCTGCTGTGATGTTTCAAGAGCAAATGTCTCTGATGTGATGTTTCAAGAGCAAATGTCTCTGCTGTGATGTTTCAAGAGTAAATGTCTCTGATGTGATGTTTCAAGAGCAAATGTCTGTGATGTGATGTTTCAAGAGCAAATGTATCTGATGTGATGTTTCAAGAGCAAATGTCTCTGATGTGATGTTTCAAGAGCAAATGTCTCTGATGTGATGTTTCAAGAGCAAATGTCTCTGATGTGATGTTTCAAGAGCAAATGTCTCTGATGTGATGTTTCAAGAGCAAATGTCTCTGATGTGATGTTTCAAGAGCAAATGTCTCTGCTGTGATGTTTCAAGAGCAAATGTCTCTGATGTGATGTTTCAAGAGCAAATGTCTCTGCTGTGATGTTTCAAGAGCAAATGTCTCTGCTGTGATGTTTCAAGAGCAAATGTCTCTGCTGTAATGTTTCAAGAGCAAATGTCTCTGCTGTGATGTTTCAAGGGCAAATGTCTCTGCTGTGATGTTTCAAGAGCAAATGTCTCCGCTGTGATGTTTCAAGAGCAAATGTCTCTGCTGTGATGTTTCAAGAGCAAATGTCTCTGCTGTGATGTTTCAAGAGCAAATGTCTCTGATGTGGTGTTTCAAGAGCAAATGTCTCTTCTGTGATGTTTCAAGAGCAAATGTCTCTGATGTGATGTTTCAAGAGCAAATGTCTCTGATGTCATGTTTCAAGAGCAAATGTCTCTGATGTCACGTTTCAAGAGCAAATGTCTCTGATGTCATGTTTCAAGAGCAAATGTCTCTGATGTCATGTTTCAAGAGCAAATGTCTCTGATGAGATGTTTCAAGAGCAAATGTCTCTGCTGTGATGTTTCAAGAGCAAATGTCTCTGATGTGATGTTTCAAGAGCAAATGTCTCTGCTGTGATGTTTCAAGAGCAAATGTCTCTGATGTGATGTTTCAAGAGCAAATGTCTCTGCTGTGATGTTTCAAGAGCAAATGTCTCTGCTGTGATGTTTCAAGAGCAAATGTCTCTGCTGTGATGTTTCAAGAGCAAATGTCTCTGCTGTGATGTTTCAAGAGCAAATGTCTCTGCTGTGATGTTTCAAGAGCAAATGTCTCTGCTGTGATGTTTCAAGAGCAAATGTCTCTGCTGTGATGTTTCAAGAGCAAATGTCTCTGCTGTGATGTTTCAAGAGCAAATGTCTCTGATGTCATGTTTCAAGAGCAAATGTCTCTGATGTGATGTTTCAAGAGCAAATGTCTCTGATGTGATGTTTCAAGAGCAAATGTCTCTGATGTGATGTTTCAAGAGCAAATGTCTCTGATGTGATGTTTCAAGAGCAAATGTCTCTGCTGTGATGTTTCAAGAGCAAATGTCTCTGATGTGATGTTTCAAGAGCAAATGTCTCTGATGTGATGTTTCAAGAGCAAATGTCTCTGATGTCATGTTTCAAGAGCAAATGTCTCTGATGTGATGTTTCAAGAGCAAATGTCTCTGATGTCATGTTTCAAGAGCAATTGTCTCTGATGTGATGTTTCAAGAGCAAATGTGTTTCAAGAGCAAATGTCTCTGATGTGATGTTTCAAGAGCAAATGTCTCTGCTGTGATGTTTCAAGAGCAAATGTCTCTGATGTGATGTTTCAAGAGCAAATGTCTCTGCTGTGATGTTTCAAGACCAAATGTCTCTGCTGTGATGTTTCAAGAGCAAATGTCTCTGCTGTGATGTTTCAAGAGCAAATGTCTCTGCTGTGATGTTTCAAGAGCAAATGTCTCTGCTGTGATGTTTCAAGAGCAAATGTCTCTGCTGTGATGTTTCAAGAGCAAATGTCTATGCTGTGATGTTTCAAGAGCAAATGTCTCTGCTGTGATGTTTCAAGAGCAAATGTCTCTGATGTCATGTTTCAAGAGCAAATGTCTCTGATGTGATGTTTCAAGAGCAAATGTCTCTGATGTGATGTTTCAAGAGCAAATGTCTCTGATGTGATGTTTCAAGAGCAAATGTCTCTGATGTGATGTTTCAAGAGCAAATGTCTCTGATGTGATGTTTCAAGAGCAAATGTCTCTGATGTGATGTTTCAAGAGCAAATGTCTCTGATGTGATGTTTCAAGAGCAATGTCTCTGATGTGATGTTTCAAGAGCAAATGTCTCTGATGTGATGTTTCAAGAGCAAATGTCTCTGATGTCATGTTTCAAGAGCAATGTCTCTGATGTGATGTTTCAAGAGCAAATGTGTTTCAAGAGCAAATGTCTCTGATGTGATGTTTCAAGAGCAAATGTCTCTGCTGTGATGTTTCAAGAGCAAATGTCTCTGATGTGATGTTTCAAGAGCAAATGTCTCTGCTGTGATGTTTCAAGACAAATGTCTCTGCTGTGATGTTTCAAGAGCAAATGTCTCTGCTGTGATTTCAAGAGCAAATGTCTCTGATGTGATGTTTCAAGAGCAAATGTCTCTGCTGTGATGTTTCAAGAGCAAATGTCTCTGCTGTGATGTTTCAAGAGCAAATGTCTCTGCTGTGATGTTTCAAGAGCAAATGTCTCTGCTGTGATGTTTCAAGAGCAAATGTCTCTGCTGTGATGTTTCAAGAGCAAAATGTCTGCTGTAATGGGGTTTCAAGAGCAAATTCTCTACTGTGATGTTTCAAGAGCAAATGTCTCTGCTGTGATGTTTTCAAAGCAATGTCTCTGCTGTGATGTTTCAAGAGCAAATGTCTCTGCTGTGATGTTACAAGAGCAAATGTCTCTGATGTGATGTTCAAGAGCAAATGTCTCTGCTGTGTGTTTCAAGAGCAAATGTCTCTGATGTGATGTTCAAGAGCAAATGTCTCTGCTGTGATGTTTCAAGAGCAAATGTCTCTGATGTCATGTTAAAGAGCAAATGTCTCTGATGTCATGTTTCAAGAGCAAATGTCTCTGATGTCATGTTTCAAGAGCAAATGTCTCTGATGTCATGTTTCAAGAGCAAATGTCTCTGATGAGATGTTTCAAGAGCAAATGTCTCTGCTGTGATGTTTCAAGAGCAAATGTCTCTGATGTGATGTTTCAAGAGCAAATGTCTCTGCTGTGATGCTTCAAGAGCAAATGTCTCTGATGTGATGTTTCAAGAGCAAATGTCTCCGCTGTGATGTTTCAAGAGCAAATGTCTCTGCTGTGATGTTTCAAGAGCAAATGTCTCTGCTGTGATGTTTCAAGAGCAAATGTCTCTGCTGTGATGTTTCAAGAGCAAATGTCTCTGCTGTGATGTTTCAAGAGCAAATGTCTCTGCTGTGATGTTCAAGAGCAAATGTCTATGCTGTGATGTTTCAAGAGCAAATGTCTCTGCTGTGATGTTTCAAGAGCAAATGTCTCTGATGTGATGTTTTCAAGAGCAAATGTCTCTGATGGATGTTTTCAAGAGCAAATGTCTCTGATGTGATGTTTCAAGAGCAAATGCTCTGATGTGATGTTTCAAGAGCACATGTCTCTGATGTGATGTTTCAAGAGCAAATGTCTATGATGTGATGTTTCAAGAGCAAATGTCTCTGATGTGATGTTTCAAGAGCAAATGTCTCTGATGTGATGTTTCAATAGCAAATGTATCTGATTTGATGTTTCAAGAGCAAATGTCTCTGATGTGATGTTTCAAGAGCAAATGTCTCTGATGTGATGTTTCAAGAGCAAATGTCTCTGATGTCATGTTTCAAGAAACAAATGTCTCTGATGTGATGTTTCAAGAGCAAATGTCTCTGATGTGATGTTTCAAGAGCAAATGTCTCTGATGTGATGTTTCAAGAGCAAATGTCTCTGCTGTGATGTTTCAAGAGTAAATGTCTCTGATGTGATGTTTCAAGAGCAAATGTCTGTGATGTGATGTTTTCAAGAGCAAATGTATCTGATGTGATGTTTTCAAGAGCAAATGTCTCTGATGTGATGTTTCAAGAGCAAATGTCTCTGATGTGATGTTTCAAGAGCAAATGTCTCTGATGTGATGTTTCAAGAGCAAATGTCTCTGATGTGATGTTTCAAGAGCAAATGTCTCTGATGTGATGTTTCAAGAGCAAATGTCTCTGCTGTGATGTTTCAAGAGCAAATGTCTCTGATGTGATGTTTCAAGAGCAAATGTCTCTGCTGTGATGTTTCAAGAGCAAATGTCTCTGCTGTGATGTTTCAAGAGCAAATGTCTATGCTGTAATGTTTCAAGAGCAAATGTCTCTGCTGTGATGTTCAAGGGCAAATGTCTCTGCTGTGATGTTTCAAGAGCAAATGTCTCCGCTGTGATGTTTCAAGAGCAAATGTCTCTGCTGTGATGTTTCAAGAGCAAATGTCTCTGCTGTGATGTTTCAAGAGCAAATGTCTCTGATGTGGTGTTTTCAAGAGCAAATGTCTCTTCTGTGATGTTCAAGAGCAAATGTCTCTGATGTGATGTTTCAAGAGCAAATGTCTCTGATGTCATGTTCAAGAGCAAATGTCTCTGATGTCACGTTTCAAGAGCAAATGTCTCTGATGTCATGTTTCAAGAGCAAATGTCTATGATGTCATGTTTCAAGAGCAAATGTCTCCTGATGAGATGTTTCAAGAGCAAATGTCTCTGCTGTGATGTTTCAAGAGCAAATGTCTCTGATGTGATGTTTCAAGAGCAAATGTCTCTGATGTGATGTTTCAAGAGCAAATGTCTCTGCTGTGATGTTTCAAGAGCAAATGTCTCTGCTGTGATGTTTCAAGAGCAAATGTCTCTGCTGTGATGTTTCAAGAGCAAATGTCTCTGCTGTGATGTTTCAAGAGCAAATGTCTTGCTGTGATGTTTCAAGAGCAAATGTCTCTGCTGTGATGTTTCAAGAGCAAATGTCTATGCTGTGATGTTTCAAGAGCAAATGTCTCTGCTGTGATGTTTCAAGAGCAAATGTCTCTGATGTGATGTTTCAAGAGCAAATGTCTCTGATGTCATGTTTCAAGAGCAAATGTCTCTGATGTGATGTTTCAAGAGCAAATGTCTCTGATGTGATGTTTCAAGAGCAAATGTCTCTGATGTGATGTTTCAAGAGCAAATGTCTCTGATGTGATGTTTCAAGAGCAAATGTCTCTGCTGTGATGTTTCAAGAGCAAATGTCTCTGATGTGATGTTTCAAGAGCAAATGTCTCTGATGTGATGTTTCAAGAGCAAATGTCTCTGATGTCATGTTTCAAGAGCAAATGTCTCTGATGTGATGTTTCAAGAGCAAATGTCTCTGATGTCATGTTTCAAGAGCAATTGTCTCTGATGTGATGTTTCAAGAGCAAATGTGTTTCAAGAGCAAATGTCTCTGATGTGATGTTTCAAGAGCAAATGTCTCTGCTGTGATGTTTCAAGAGCAAATGTCTTGATGTGATGTTTCAAGAGCAAATGTCTCTGCTGTGATGTTTCAAGACCAAATGTCTCTTGCTGTGATGTTTCAAGAGCAAATGTCTCTGCTGTGATGTTTCAAGAGCAAATGTCTCTGATGTGATGTTTCAAGAGCAAATGTCTCTGCTGTGATGTTTCAAGAGCAAATGTCTCTGCTGTGATGTTTCAAGAGCAAATGTCTCTGCTGTGATTTTTCAAGAGCAAATGTCTCTGTTGTGATGTTTCAAGAGCAAATATCTCTGATGTGATGTTTCAAGAGCAAATGTCTCTGATGTGATGTTTCAAGAGCAAATGTCTCTGATGTGATGTTTCAAGAGCAATGTCTGTGATGTTATGTTCACGAGCAAATGTCTCTGATGATGTTTCAAGAGCAAATGTCTCTGATGTGATGTTTCAAGAGCAAATGTCTCTGATGTGATGTTTCAAGAGCAAATGTGTCTGATGTGATTGTTTCACGAGCAATGTCTCTGATGTGATGTTTCAAGAGCAAATGTCTCTGATGTGATGTTTCAAGAGCAAATGTCTCTGATGTGATGTTTCAAGAGCAAATGTCTCTGATGTGATGTTTCAAGAGCAAATGTCTCTGATGTGATGTTTCAAGAGCAAATGTCTCTGATGTGATGTTTCAAGAGCAAATGTCTCTGATGTGATGTTTCAAGAGCAAAGTTAAGACTGCTGGTGCTTCGTCTTCGTCTAGGCGGATGACTATGATGGTCCCAAGAGAAAGTCACCTCACTTTAATTAGTGGGGTCCCCTCACGTCCAGGACAGCAACATTATCAAAGACGACTCCAATACACACACCAAGACCGTGGTTAACAGTCGATCATTTAACAGAACTTTATTGGCAGCGCTGTAGCATCATTCATATTCTAACGTATGTCACTCGACCAGCTGCTCACTCTCCCACAGTTATGTTAACATGACTTTCCACTCGGCTACCGAGCGGCAAATGCTAACGTGAGGAACATATACACTGATTCCACCGATGACCATACTTTCAATGTGCAGCCGCTCCACAGTTCTTCCACACACCCTCCCGTACTATCTCTCACTGGAGACGGGCAACTTGTAACAAGCCTACATGAGTGCGAGTGTCTATAATGCGTGGCGTTGTTTTCAGATGGATGCCCCTGGTGGTTAGCTTATAACGTCTAAGGTAGAATCCTAACTTGTTCTGAGTTGGAAGAGAGTAGCGTTCACGTCTATGTCCCGTGCTAAAATGAAATCGCATCGTTTGGGTTGTCAATTTGGAACGTGACTGCATGTTCGGAGCGATGGCAGCTGGCTATGTCCCAGAGTTGACCGGTTTTTGCCTTATGCAGAAATGCGTGGCTGCTGGGCTTCTGGTTGACTGCCACTGCAATCGACGATGAACTGTACTTTCGTGGACTGTGTGGGTGAACATCTAGGAAACATCCAGATGGGAAAATGACTGCCGATTCCATCAGAGATAAACTGGATGTATTTGTGGGGGACTATTGTGTTGACATTCTGGCGGCGGCATTATGCACAGTGTATCTGTGCGGGCTGTTGTTTGTCGAGACTCCTGTCTTTTCCACTTTTCACATTGGGCAGTGGGGAGCGTTTTATGTGATATTCGCTGGCACAGGAACGGAGCATAATGGGGACAACCCGTTGCTGTGAAGTTGGAACCGCGACTAACTAACTAACTAACTACTACTTCGCTATCTTGTTGCGTTTTATTGCTACTTTTGGTGTCTGAAATCTACCTTTTTGTATCTACTATTATTTTATTTGTGTGCAAGCTGACTTCCTTAGTTCTGCTACATGGCACCATGCATCTGACTATAAATGAAGATACCCTGTATTTATATGAGTGTGAATTTAATTTAATTCATGCATCATGAGTGATACTTTAGATTGAAACTCATTTACCTGGGTGTGAATTTAGATGTATCTGGTTATTCTCGGTAACTCATTTATCTCGGCAACTCATTTTTCTCTGTAACTCGTTTATCTCGGTAACTTGTTTATCTCGGTAATTCATTTTTCTTGGTTATTCGTGAATCTAGGTAACTCGTTTATCTCGGTAATTCATTTTTTCTCGGTAACTCATTTATCTCGTTAACTTATTTAACTAGTCAACTCGTTTATCTCGGTAACTCATTTATCTCGGTAACTCATTTATCTCGGTAACTTATTTAACTAGGCAACTCGTTTATCTCGGTAACTCATTTATCTCGGTAACTCATTTATCTCGGTAACTTATTTAACTAGGCAACTCGTTTATCTCGGTAACTAGTTTATCTCGGCAACTCATTTATCTCGGTAACTCATTTATCTCGGTAACTCATTTATCTCGGCAACACGTTTATCTCGGTGTGTTGTCTGACCCAATAAATGTGTATATATGCAGCTGTATTTGTAAATTCATATAGCTCCCTTTTAACGATGTAAAAGGTGAACATTTATGAATTAACTTCTAGTGCTTCGCTCGTACAATAAATCGTGCGCGTTAATTCATCGCCGAACCTTTCGTCATTGTGGCAATTTATAAAGATCTTTTCATGAATGGCCAGCAATTTATTCTTATATTCGTTTACATGTCCTGCCAGTGGAAGCTATAGTACAAGAATGTGGGAGTTTGTTTTTTTTCCCCTAATAATACGAAGCTTTCAAGTAAGGCCACTGTTTGCAGTGATTCTCAAATTTGTCTATCTATAGGCATCACTATCATTATCGTCCAGTGGTTTGTCCTCGTAGAACCCAATGACAATTGTTCGAAATTTCTCTCTGTTATAAGTCAGATGTCCTGCGTGTGTGTCTGTAACGTGTTACTTACCTGTCACATCGTAAGTCCACCTACATTGTGGTCTGCCTCTTGTTTGCTTCCCGGTAGACCTCCCTCCATAATTATCTTTTTTCGCCCAGATAGTAGTTGTTATTGTTGTTTGATTGTTTGTTTGTTTTTGCGTTCGCTCGCTGTGAACTCAAGCGTAGTCCTTTCACGTGCTTGCCAGACGACATCCCGGGGTATATAATAAATCAACATTGAAACTTGATAATAAAACAGCTCGCAAACAACAGTCGTCAAATGCAGGCTTCAGAAGCCAAACCAGAACTGAAGAACTAAGTCGACTCAGTTAGACTTTGGCAGTTATGACTCTGTTTATTTCCGCAGCGCACAGGCTTGTAGCAAATAATAAAGAATCAAATACTATGCCTGTTCTGACCAGGTCGTCAGTATTACAATTATAATTAAAATGAATATCATGTCCCAAGCCATCTGTGCTCGAAATTCTAAACAATGTCCTTGTCCGTCAACACGGCGTCCTTCTCTCTATCCGTTCTCTTCTGATATCGAGTTTCTGCATTCGTCTGCATACTCATTCGTGGCTTATATGAACGTTGTCTCCACACATTTACTGGTCCATTCCATGTATTAACTCAGCCACCAATGCGATATATTGCCAGTGCCTAGCCAACCTATCCTTCTCAAATTCACATGAGCTGCCGCTCCTAAGAAGCTCCCAAGTCCGTCTGTCTTGTTGTTGTTGACAATCTTCCGTGACGTTTTTGTGTTACCACGTCATATCCCTAGATTTATTAGCGTTTTGGCTTTGGGATTCTCTGATATTTCTAATTTACCTCATTACGTCACACCTGCCACTTGGCAGTGCTGCTACTTCTAGTGCTATGGACTGATTTTCGCTTGTGGATTAGCTTTCCCTATTACCAGTGTCCCTACTTTTTACATACTCATATTTCGTTTTCATTGGTTGTATTTGTCTTATCAACATGTCGTCCGCCCTTTTCTTGTTGGAAATATATATTTGTTCTCTTTTTTGTTCAGTGTATAGGCATCAGAGATCTTGCATGTATAGTTGGCTGCATTACGCAATTTTAGGTTTACTTTATAGATTAAACCAGCACATTAGAAAAAGCTAAAATAATATCCACGGACAAAACTACATGCCAGCAATCAACAATGAAGATATTCAAAATGTCACACGTGGAATATCTTATCTCTATAATCAACTATGAAGAAATTGAAAATGTCACACGTGGAATATCTTGTCTCTATAATCAACAATGAAAAAAATATTGAAAATGTCACACATAAAAATTCTTGTCTCTATAATCAACTATAAAGAAATTGAAAATGTCATACATAAAAATTCTTGTCTCTATAATCAACTATAAAGAAATTGAAAATGTCACACGTGGAATATCTTGTCTCTATAATCAACAATAAAAAAATTGAAAATGTCACACATAAAAATTCTTGTCTCTATAATCAACTATAAAGAAATTCAAAATGTCACACGTGGAACATCTTGTCTCTATAATCAATTACGAAGAAATTGAACGTGTCACACGTAGAATATCTTCTCTCTATAATCAACAATGAAGAAATTAAACATGTCACACTTAGAATATATCGTCTATGTGATCAACAATGAAGAAATTGAAAATGTCACTCACACATAGAATATCTTGTCTCTATAATCAACAATGAAGAAATTGAAAATGTTACAAGTAGAATATCTTGTCTCAGTACTCAACTATGAAGAAATTGAAAATGTCACACATAGAATATCTTGTCTCTATAATCAACTATGAAGAAATTGAAACTGGCAAATGTTGAGTGAGTTGAGTTAACTACCGATATCACTCATTCATTCATTCAGTAGCATGTCCTTTGCAGAACCTCGCTCCCATAACAACCTTCCGGAAAACCTCTCGATCATAAGCAAGATGTCCCGCGTCCGATACACCCATCTGGAGATCATCCGCCACATCCTGCACTCATCTTCTCTTCGGCCTTCCTCTTCCTCTCTTCCCAGGCATATACCCCTCCATTATTGTTCTCTCCAAACTTTCGTGACGTTTCAAGTGACCAAAATATTTCAATTAATTTTCTTTGTTTTATCGTCTTTAATAGCCAGCCTTCTTCAATATTCAGCTCCTGAAGTATGGATGCATTTGTTCTTTTCTTTACCCAAGATATTCTTAGAACTCGTCTATAACATTTATTCAAAGGCATTAATGCGCTGTTCAGCTTGTTTAGTAAGTGTCCAGGTCTCACAGGCGTATATTGCAATGGGAAAGATGCATGCTCTTAAGAAACCGACATCACTGCACTCAGGAAATTCCCATGTGTGCTCCGTCCCCTCGTTCGACAGGCATCGAAGAGTCATACTACTAATCTTTTCCACCGCTATCTGATATACAGTTCTAATGATCTTCCCTCTCAGTTTTGAGATTCTTCCAGAACCCCTGCAAATTCCCTAACCTCCCACCCCCACCCCCTTTCCAAATCTCATTATTTCCACATACGGGTTCTCAGTATGTTCCCCGTCCTTCCCCACTTGGTTCCACAAACGCACGACCACCTCCCCCTTGTCCATAGGCAAACTACCACCAAGAGGTGCATTCCTGCCAGCCTATCAGACTGTTCATTCCCCATCATCCCCGCATCGCCAGGGCAAAACATCCATACAATTCTCACAATCTGTGACCTCTGAAGCGACGACAGCCATTCCACACGAAACATTCCTTTCTCCACCTTACTAAGCATGCTCTTTGAATCCGTAATGGATACAATGTGTGTTGCAGAATGCCGCTGTTACTGCTTCCACATCCATTCTCATGCTGGAGGTCGTAGTCTCATATGCCAGACTCTCCTTTTTCAAGACTCGTCCATTAGCCTTTGCAATAAAACCCCAACCACTACGTGTGTTTCTCACCACTGACCCATTGGTGTATATGAGTTGTCACCTTGATGTGTGTTACTCTGGATCAGTTGTTGCACTTCAAACTCAGTGAGGCCCGCTGCCCATTCTCTGCACTCACGACCCAGTGTTACTATTACATTGTGCCAGTCCAATGGAAAAACAGCGTTGGCCAATTAAAAGAAGAGGATGGGATGGCCTGGTACGAAGATTGATTCAGAACATTGAAGGTACTTTGGGTATGAAAAATGTATATAGCTGGATAACTAGCAAAGGGTCAGGAATATTTCTGCAGGCCTTGATGGTTGCGACGTCCTGCAAAGGGCCTGCTCCATGATGATGTGAATAAGTACTGGACTAGGTAACCTCACTGCACATACCTTCCCAGAGTGTTTTGGGTCGGGTTTCTTCCTGGCCGATGCTGTATCCAATGTCGTGCGATATGCGGTTACAACGTGCGAAAACTCGCTGAACTCTCTGAGCGTGACAATTCTCAGTGTCAGATATGTAACCTGCTTTTACACTTATTCTAGGTAACATATTGTGTTGGTTTCGTTTGGCGTTCCCATCCATATGAGTGGGTCTGAGATCGTCGCCTTTGACAAGTGTGTCCAGTTGTTAGAGGACATAAGCGTTCTGTTCTCTGCCTTTAAGATCCGGAAATTCCCACAGTACATATTTTAGTAGGGTGGAGAAGTTTATTTTTTTTTTTTTTTTGCTTGCATTGAATTCAAACATAATCCATACAAGTGCTACTACTTCTACTTCCACTGCACTTGACTTTTCCGTGCAGATTAGCTTTCCCTATTCCCTATTACCAGTGTCCCTCACCATCAGACGAACAAAGTGGACTTCTGAGGTACTTGTAATTTAAGTCCTCAGGTCAAGGACGGGACATCAACATTGTAGTCCAATTGACCGGTGTAGGGTTTGAACCCGGTGGAGGAGATAAACCACGGTGACGTAGTGGCTAGTACGCTTGCCTACCCGCCCGGTGGTCATATGTTCAAATCCCACTCAGTAGTGGGATTGTTCTACACCTTGAACTGGGCTCCGAGGTCCATCCAGTCTATAATGGGCTCAAGAAAAAAAAAATTCAGGAACTAAACGCGTTCGGCGTGTATTTGGCCATATCATTCATCTAGTAACGATTGGTCTCTAGAAGGATTTGTGGCTAGCGCCATACATCCTCACCTGGTTGCCGGTCAGGTGATCATGTATTCGAACCCCCATCCCAACGGATTCTACATGAACCTGGGCTCCCAGGCCAACTCAGGGCTAGCATGGTACCAGGAACTGTCCTGGAGCCTAAAGCCGGCCAGTGGGATATTGACCATATCTCCCATCAAATGCAGATGTCTGCATAGAAGTATTCAATCAATCATGTGCCATGCCGGAAAGTGTGAGCGGTCATGACTCGCCATTTCACGCGATCACCAGAGTCGTGGATCAGCTCGGTGTTCTTCTTCTCTTCTTCTTCTTCAGCGTTCCGAGCCATTGAGGTTCTTTGCTGCAGATACAATCCGTCTCCATTCGTCTCTCTGGTTGACCTTCTCTTGCCAGTCGTTGATTCCAAGTGCCTGTAGGTCTGTATATATATTATTTCTCCACCGTCTTCTTGGTCTACCTCAGGGTCTACGGTCATTTATTTCTTGAGTGTAAGCGAGTTTTGTTTCCCTATTATCTTCCATTCTTTCTATATGCCCCAGCCATTGTAGTTTATTAGCCTTCATGATACCAGTGACTACATTAATATACCAATGTCGTGAAATCACTGTAATTTATCAACCAGATGATACAAATACCAAAGACAGTTTGATTCGCAACTACAAGTTGTTTACTACGGAGAGTCGGTGAGATCAAACAGTGGAGTCGTCTTTGAAAGTCCCCACCAAACAGAAAATTGTAGGCTTGTTATTGTGACCCGATTGGGAAAAAGCAGGAACTCGCTAGCTGTGTTGGTTGTCATAATAAGGGAGACAACTTTAGCATTGATTAATCAAAGGGGAGAGAATAATTCTGAAATGGATAGTCTGCCCCTGGAACCATCTGATGTATTGACATCAAAGGAACGTCACTAAAACAATCCAAGGCTGTGTGACAAAAACATGACTTGTTTACAATAGTGTAGACAAGAAAGTTGACTTGAGCCGACGTGTTTCTGTACCGCTGTTAAGAATTCGGAGAGCATCTACAGTGTTAGATTTAATTAAAGATTAAATAGCATGTGTCTTTATGGCAAATTGTAGAGGCCATCCAGGAGTGATGCTGTGTTGCATAAGGTATTACCTATAGTGTATTTAGGCATAATTAATATAAGCAGTAGCCTTGTTAAAACTAGCTAGGGTGAGGAAATAATTAGCTCTGCTAGTTGAGAATAGAGTTGTGAAGTGATGGTTAGCTCTGCTAGTGAGAATAGAGTAATGAAGTGAGAATTGGCTCTGCTAGTGAGAATAGTGTAGTGGGGTGATATTTGGAGAGATTAAGGATGGGTTGAGAGGGGGAAAGTGTCCAATAGTGGGATCTTTCAGTGGGGTGCCCACTGGGGTTCTGCACTCTGTTTATTGGTCTTTCCTTGTCATAGCCTGGTTCGGACCTAGGTGATGAGCCCATCTGCTCTATGACAGAGTTTAGTTCGCTGATAAATATCTGAGCGAGGCCGTAGATCTATGCTCAGCTGGTAGGATCAGTGACTAGTGCTCTCACCGGTGTGTTATATCTCTAACAGGTTCCCTGCCAGTTACGAGGAAGCTCTACACTCGTTTTGAAGAAGTTTTACTCCGATTTGGAAGAACACCAGTTAAACAGTCAATGTTGTTTTTACGGAAATGAATAACATCCGAGAAGAAAGTCTTGACAATAATGTTTACGCTGGGCCTATGATCAGGAGGGTCCACCATAATATGGCTCAGAAGAGCAAAACCATATAACGATTCCTGTGTGATAAGGTTCACCTAGGATGGGTGATTTTTGTTGATACACCACATATCATTCGAACAATAGTAACTAAACGAGAACTTTAAATGTAACATTCACATGGTGTGGTAGATTCCAGTGAAAGATTACAAGGGACATTGTACTCGAGACAATATAGACACAAGATAGGATCAAGTATATTAACAATAACAGTGATACCTAATTTCACAGTACAAGGGATTTGTACATTTTAGGAACTATAGGAACTTATAATGTGCAGTGTGCAACCGGTCCATGATCAGTGATAATATAGACTGTAACTATTTCGTATGATCCTGTATATGGATTACCAGGAAGCTACAGAAGAAAGTCAGTGTCTGGCAGGAGAGATGCATCACTGGGTGAGGTTGTCGTGTGCTGACCTAACGTGCTGTGGTGTGACCTTGCTAGGATGATCTGACTGGGCGATTGATCTGATGGTCCGATTTTACACACATTATAGAACACGTCACACATTCTTCACATACGCTTCTCACATACATTACACTTTTCTTTTAATAAATTAATTTTTATTAATTTTTGGAAGCTAGAGTTGTTGAATACGTTGCGTTGGGGAAGAATGAGAGGGGGCATGATACAGCAGTGATAGAGAGAGAGAAAGAGGTGTCCATAAACTGACGGAGTTTTGTAGACGGATTCTGGTGGTTTCTCTAGGACAATAATATTGGGGTAAAAAAAAATTGTGGGTGTTGATTTCCCTCACTCCAGGGACGACACTAAAGTAATAAAGGATTACTACGACAACCGACTGCATCTGAATACATGTAAACTGGACCTTACCATTACTGTGCATTTAACCCTGTACTCAATACGTCCCAAGACGTGGAGCAGTGTCTTTTTTCCTGCTTCGTGTACAGTTTACTACGCTGATTCGATCTTAGAGCCATACTGGTTATGGTACATTATGTACCTGAGAAGATGCAGTCAAATAAAACACTGTGTAAGTTAATGTTTGTGGCGTCTGTGTTCAAATTCACTAAGGAAATGTATTGTTGTGATTCTCAGCCATATGCTAACATTGATTCTGTTGCTGATAGTGCTCCTACACAATTTTTACATGCGTCTATATATCGCGCTGCGTATGGGGGGGGGGGGGGGGAGGCTGAGAGGTCTCGGGGTATGGTATCCGCCTCGAGTGCTAGAGGTTCAAGCCCCGGTAAGGACCGGGATTTTTTCCGTGGACTTCGAGATCGGACGCCCGTGTGTATTGTTGCGCACGTAAAAACATCCCTTGGCATTTGGACATCGAAAAAGAGTAGCCTAACGGCGGTGCCCGGGCAAAATTCCGAGTTAAAAATCTACCCAAAGTATTTCAGGATCCTTGCCGGTGCTACAGAGGTCGTGCACTGAGCTGAGATTCTCCGGACTCAGGCTTGAGTTAGGAGTAAAACGGAGCACTTGTGGGTTACTATCCGTGTGCCATGATGTTGATCCGTCGACTAAACTAAACTAAACTATATATTTTAGTAGTTACTATAGACAATAGATTTGCTACATTGCTGCAACACATTCCCAACCCACCCCAACAACGATTGACGTAAATCGATCACCACCACTATTACTACCACAAACTAACACACAATCATTTGAATACATCGAGTCTGATAATTTGCACAAGGACGCAGAAAACATGCTGACACAAAGTTACTGAGACTGGAAGATCCGGTATAAAGCTGCCAATCCCATGCTATTTAACTGTATCACGGAGCAGAAGATTCTAAATCGCTTAAAATTGTTGGTGTGTAAAATTACGTATTAAAAACAAGTCTCGGAAACCCTAGCATTAAAAACGTTTGAATAAACTAAGTATATACAGCGAAAGAGCTATTACTTGGTAAGTATTTGCCATGAAATGTTGTCAGTCAATGAAAAGAGTTTATACGGGGAAAACAATTAGCAAGGCAAAGTCGAAGTTGGCGCAGAATGTGAAATGGCAGTATTAGAGTGATGTGTGTGTGTGTGTGTGTGTGTGTGTGTGTGTGTGTGTGTGTGTGTGTGTGTGTGTGTGTGTGTGTGTGTGCGTGTGCGTGTGCGCACTTACACGCACACTTTCTGTCATAAGACGTCTGTTATATATGGTTGCTGTAGCGAATAATACGACAACCGGCTGGTGTCTGAGCTCCTGGCAGGTTTAACTATGTGGCTATAAAATGCCGGTTGAAAGTCAGGTCACGGCAGCACCTCGATACGCCGAAAACAATGCGGGACTAGCACCATATACCCAATGGTGTGAGAAAAGGTTTGGTTTTAGAATATGTGAATGCCGGATAGTTCACATACCTACGCTGTATAAGCTATCGGATTGGCTACATCACGTTGTGGCAATCACTGGGATCAAGGAATGTCAGCCAAAGGCCAACCTGGGGCTGAGCTGCTTATGGTGGTGTACGTCGTCTTGGTATCACCGCGCTCCACATAAGATACGAGGTGTGGGTTGGGGAGCCCAAGTAGCCCAGACAAAGCGCTGGGTTTTAAAGGTGAGAGTTGAAGTGCGGCTACTTGAGTCATGAACGGGGTCCCAAAAAGACTTTATAGCTGCAACAACATCTGCTGGCGCTTAGCCAACCACCCATTCAGAGACGACGACAGAGGCGAACGGCGTGGGAAGAATTGGCTTCTCACAGCCGAAGGTGCTAGGATAAGTGTGAGGGCGTGAAGCACTGGGTGCACGATGTTCTACTCCCAGATTGGCTTGGGAATAGACACCTCTGCAATTGTTGGGACAAGTGGGAAAATGAATCGAACGTCTCGAAACATTCAACGGACGCACGAAGGGAGAAATCCACCCGGAGACAGCCAGAGCGTGTCATAAACGTATAGGGTCGACACATTCGAGGAAAAGTAACTCTTCTGATGATTAGAGGCCTTCTTTCGTGCTTTCTCCGCGGAAGAGTTTTTGTACCCCTGGGCAGAATGTAAACTGTCACACAGCATTATAATGATCCCGCGATACAGTATCTGTAAATCTTCTGAATGTACTTTCTGACATCTGGTTGTGGCGTGTCACGTGACTTTCTTCCATTCACACAGATAGATTCACCCGGCACACGTTGTCTACACGGGCCAAAGAAGTGCTGTATTTAGATATGACTGAATAAAGGACAGTGTGGAATTCGCCGTCACACGTTGAATGCAGTCTATATGAACGTGCCTGGTTGAACTATGGGTTAGTTTATCAGGGCGCTTGAATATAAAATTGGCTTCAGAGGCGACATGTTTACTGGCATCTTGGGGGTTCGTCTCCTTCTTCCCTTTATCACTTGTCACAGTCCAGTGACTTCAACCTCTCTTTCATATGTGGATCAGTTTCCATAACGTCCAGTTCTAGAGCAGAAATATCTGGCACATATGTGTCTCTTCTCTCCCTCTTTTCCCCCTGAAGTTTAATAGAAATATTCCCCTCTAGTCGCCTCTGAAAACTCTTCATCAGACGTGTCACAAATCCACCAATTGTATTCCTCAGCTTCCTGCTAGGGATAGTTGCAGTCTCTTCACAGACACGCCTGTCGGCTCTCAACCAACTCACGCCATGCCGTCCTATCCTGTGCTATCCTCTGAAGCTCACCCCATGTACTCTCTTTTCGTGATATATTATATACGTAAAACTGGTGAATATTCCTCTTTTTCGTTGATTACCTATAATCCATGTTTTATCATGGTCTCTTATTACACATTGGCACCTTGCCGTCTTGTCAGACGATAGTTTGTGCTTTAAAAAGGCATAATAACTTTTACCTATGGCGGTAGCGCATGTGACTGAAAGGCCAATTTGCGCTGTAAATGTCCGTTCACAGTGGGTGCATGTGAACACGTGGTCATTTCCACCATCATGCACCATCTTACGTCTCACACGCTCGGTGTGTGACTTATCTGCAATAATTTTCTCCTTTGTCTTTATTCGATTTCTGATGTTTGCCCTCCATGCAACACGTTCAGCGGCGACTTGCTCCCAATGTGCATTATCAATGCTTGTATCAATTATGTCCCGCTTACACACATCTTTGTATCGTAATAGAGGCCGATCCTGAGATCTCTTACCCATCTGTAATTCACCAAAAAAGATGTCCTTTGGTATTCTACCATCATCCATCCTCCTAAGATGTCCTATCCATCTAAGTCTACGAAGACTGAGCATGTAATAAACCGTCACACAACCTGATCTTTCCAATACTTCAGTATTTGTGATTTTTCTTGCCACTTAATACCAAGAATTCTTCGCAGAATATGAAAGCTGTTTAAACGTTTCTCTTGGTGTGAGTAAGTTGTCCAGGTTACACTGCCATAGAGAAGAGTACTAAGGACACAGGCTTGATAGACAAGGACTTTTGTTTTGGCAGTAAGCTTCCTGTTCTCCCACACTCTTTTTCTAAACCTATTCATTGTTGTTGCTGCCTTACCAATCCGGATGTTGATTTCCTGATCTAGGGATAATTTGCTATTTACCACTGATCCTAAATATGTAAAATGGTCTACCATCTCTAGTTCGGCGTCGTCAATAAAGATTGATGGTACCCCATGTGCACCTTGTGACATAATCTGTGTCTTCTTTTTGCTAATTGTTAAACCAAATTCAGAACAAGCATTGGAGAATGCAGATAGTAGACATTGCAGTTCTTCCTCAGAGTGGGTCGTAACTGCAGCATCATCTGCAAAAAGCAACTCTCTGATCAGTACCCTCCTAATTTTGGTCTTGGCCTTCAATCTCTGAGCATTGTAGAGGCCGCTATCTGAGCGTTAGTGAATGTCTCTTATTAACATGTGTTATCTTATCCTATTTTGGCATTTATTATACCATTAAAGTCTTCAGTTCACATTTAGCCTTAAGTGTCCTTAATTCTACAAACTTTGGCGCTCGTGCAAACACACACAGATAGGCCAGAGATTTGAAGACGATTGAAGCAATTGCTATTAGCCTACATGTATTCATCGATTGGCGTCAACTCGGAGTGGTGAGAATGAAATGGTATGACAGAGCCACTGGAGCGTAGCTTTATGTGGAGAAAAGCTGGACGGATTCCGGAAAATCTGAAGGTGAGAGGTATTACTGCGGTGCTAAATAGACCACCCGTTCAGTAGGTCTAATAATAATATAACTAGTTGTTTTTTTCCCCACTGGAACCCACGGGGACAAAAAAGTGAAGGGAAACTTAGAAACATGTCATTCATTCATTCATTCATTCATTCATTCATTCATTCATTCATTCAGTAGCATGTCCTTTGCAGAAACTGGCTCCTATAACAAACTTCCGGAAAACCTCTTGATCATAAACAAGATGTCCCGCGTCCGATACACCCATCTGGAGATCATCCGCCACATCCTGCACCCATCATCTCTTTGGCATTCCTCTTCCTCTCTTCCCAGGCATATACAACTACATTATTATTCTCTCCAAACACATGGAGAGATGAATAACACTAAAAGGACATAAAGCGGGCGGCTGATGGCACAATTTAGTACAGCTTGGCGAGAGTTGGTTCAGGGTCCGTCCTTTAATGTGTCTGAAAAAGAATAACAAGTGTGTGTGTGTGTGTGTGTGTGTGTGTGTGTTTATATATACATAATACATACATATTTACACACGCGCGCGCGCGCGCACATGCACACACATAAACACACACGGAACAGTCATAACATCTGATGGGAAGTGCCTTGAAGAGAATAGAACAAGAATCCCTTTGGCGAAGATAGCCTTCTGCAAGAATCAAAACATTCTCATCAATAAAAGATGACAATTACAAAGAGAAAAAGAGTTAAAGTACTACATAGAACCTGTACTTTTGTATGGAGTAAGAAGTGGACAATGATCAGACAAGCTGAAAAACATCTAATGGCAATATGAATGTGGTTTCTGGGGAAATTGCAAAGAATACCGTGGACAGGAAGAAATATTAATGAGCAAGTCCTACGAGAAGCAGAGGAAAACCGTAAAATGATTAGAGAAATTAGATGTAGACTGCACAATTTTGGACACGTTAGGAGAAGAAATAGACAAGAGAACTCGGTCATAACTGGCAAGATTGAGGAGAAAAGAACAAAGGAAAGGCAGAGAAGTAAATATCTAGATGGTTGGCCACGTGGCATGGTCGAGACAAGAACACAGAGCTGATCCACGAGGCTGGTGATCGTGTAAGATGGCCAAACATTAGCGTTCACGCATATCTTCTTTTATGTGTACATATTGCAACAATATTCTTTTCAACCCACCTGTTGAGTCCTGCTTATGATATGGTTCTTTTTGTTATTCTGGATAATAGTTTTCGTATATTCTATTAGTGGTATCCTTTGGTATTCAAATTTCTTGCGCTCATGAAAATAATGTTGTATATTTTCTCTTTATAATACTGAGCATCGTCATGTGCTGTAAAGGTGCATCCAATTGTGTATTTATGAAGCTATATATATGCTATCTCTAGTTGTCATCTCAATATATATCTGTTGCCAGGAATTTTAAGCTTGGGGTGTTATCTGCTATATTCTTGTTGGATCATTTAGCAAGTGTTATTAATATCTTCCTTTCAACTTCCCAATCCACGTTATCGTCCATCCCTGTGTTATTCTTGTTTTAATTGGTGTCTCGATAGTATTTTTTACTCATGTCTACATGCCTTTTGTTATTTGCTATGTTTTTCTTTGCCTCTTTGTTCATCATTTTATTTCCAACAATACATACGGACAATATCTTCACCCATGCTATCAATAATGAACATGCTCAAGGATTTAGAATATATAAGAATGTTAATTCCCCCGCACTCCCGCATGACCAAGGCATAAAACCCATACAGTTCTCACAATCTGTGACCTCTGAAGCGAGGCTTGCCATTCGACATAAAACATTTGAAATGTTTTGTGTAGAATGGCAAGCCTCGCTTCAGAGGTCATTTCTTTCTCCACCTTACTAAGCGTACTCCGTGAGTCTGTAATTAATACAATGTGTGTTGCAGCGGTCTCCTCCAACTATCGGAAAGCTGCTCTAATTGTTACCACCTCCATTCTCATACTGTAGGTTGTAGTCTCATATACCAGACTCTCCTTTTCAAGCATCGTCCATTAGCCTTCGCAATGAAACCCCAGCCGCTACGTGTGTTTCTCACCACCGACCCATCGGTGTATATCACTAAATTACCTTGATGTGTTGCTATGGATCATTTGTTGCATCTCAAACTCTGTGTGACCTGCTTTCCATTCTCTGCACTCACGACCCAGTGTCAGAATTACTTTGTGCTATTCCGGCATGACTTCCGGTACTTTTAACCATTCTTTTTCACGGTTGATGTCCTCTCTTGTGTACACCTAGCTGATATTTCATCCAGGACTTCCTTTTTTCAGTCTATGATCCATGACCACATACATGGCTTAATGCTGGGGGTGATCCCTGTCTGCAGCGACTCTCATATACCATTTGGCTTGATGGACACTGTGCCAGTCCGCGATTTTTGGTAGCGCCAGGATATGCCTCATGCATATAATTGATGTTTCTTTTGTGCACCCCACGATCATCCACATGGCCGAATTCTGTATGCGCTCCACCTTTCCATCTGGTTCTTTGATACTGTCAGCAGTCCCAAACCATACTCAATGACTGAAATTATTATCTGATGAAATGGGCTTTATGATCCCCGTTCATGAACATGGAGACTATTGTGAGAGCAGCATTTAACACCGGTTGTCTGGAAGACTAGTAGCAATGCAGCGGAAATAACACTCTCTGGTATATTTCCTGTCTGTTACCTTGTAAAGTGGCTCCATCAGGTGAATAGCTCTTCATCTCGTCTTGTTGTTCTTGTACCTTGCAGTGTTGAGGTGAAGCATAAACAGCGAGAGAGTGCCCGTTTGTGGGCTTCATATATCGATATTCCCATGGATTCTGTAATTCCCTCCATCCATCGTTTACATGGTCGGCCTATTCTTCTGGTTCCATTTAGTCTGTTAATCATTGCTCATTGTGATATACTGTTAGTTGGTAGCCTGGTATTAATTCTTATTCACTATTTATGTCTAACCAATTATGAATTCAAATTCCACATGGAATCTGCAGCGCGGAAGCTACGGTGATCGGGCTCTGATATCCATACATACAGTAGATGCCAATGGTATGAGTGCCGGTCGTTCAGAAAGCAATGGCAAACTACTAAACGTAAACTTGCCCAGGAATCACAAACAGCCACAAAATGCTGGAGTTGACTGCGACGTCCTGTAAAGGATATGCGACTAAACAGCAACAGCAATAGATGCCAATAGCGGTAAAAACAAAAACATAGAAACAGAGTTCCGAGGTAGCTCAATGGATAGCATGCTCACCTGCCGGCCCGGTGGTAATGTATTCGAAACCCCCCCCCCCCCTTTTTCCCTCCTCTAGTTTGGAACATTTTTTTTTAAATGAACTTTAGCTCCCAGATTGATTCAGCCTAAAATGTGTACCATGTAATGTTATGGGAAGTAAAGGAGGCCGATGGCATATTGAATATAGCACTTATTTAGTATTAGTTCTGTATGCTAGCATCAAATACACATGGAGAGGGGTCCTTCACTTTCTGCTATAGTACCTGCTGGGACCTTCGATGAGAGGGGTCCTTCACTTTCTGCTATAGTACCTGCTGGGACCTTCGATGAGAGGGGTCCTTCACTTTCTGTTATAGTACCTGCTGGGACCTTTGATGAGAGGGGTCCTTCACTTTCTGTTATAGTACCTGCTGGGACCTTCGATGAGAGGCGTCCTTCACTTTCTGTTATAGTACCTGCTGGGACCTTTGATGAGAGGGGTTCTTAACTTTCTGTTATAGTACCTGCTGGGACCTTTGATGAGAGGGGTTCTTAACTTTCTGTTATAGTACCTGCTGGGACCATTGATGAGAGGCGTCCTTCACTTTCTGCTATAGTACCTGCTGGGACCTTCGATGAGAGGGGTCCTTCACTTTCTGTTATAGTACCTGCTGGGACCATTGATGAGAGGGGTCCTTCACTTTCTCTTATAGTACCTGCTGGGACCTTTGATGAGAGGGGTCCTTCACTTTCTGTTATAGTACCTGCTGGGACCTTCGATGAGAGGCGTCCTTCACTTTCTGTTATAGTACCTGCTGGGACCTTCGATGAGAGGCGTCCTTCACTTTCTGTTATAGTACCTGCTGGGACCTTCGATGAGAGGCGTCCTTCACTTTCTGTTATAGTACCTGCTGGGACCTTTGATGAGAGGGGTCCTTCACTTTCTGTTATAGTACCTGCTGGGACCTTCGATGAGAGGCGTCCTTCACTTTCTGTTATATTACCTGCTGGGACCTTCGATGAGAGGCGTCCTTCACTTTCTGTTATAGTACCTGCTGGGACCTTCGATGAGAGGCGTCCTTCACTTTCTGCTATAGTACCTGCTGGGACCTTTGATGAGAGGGGTCCTTCACTTTCTGTTATAGTACCTGCTGGGACCTTTGATGAGAGGGGTCCTTCACTTTCTGTTATAGTACCTGCTGGGACCTTCGATGAGAAGGGTCCTTCACTTTCTGTTATAGTACCTGCTGGGACCTTTGATGAACGCTCTACAAACTTTGCACAACCAACCAAACCATCCGCCTAGTCGTTCCCTTTACCTTGTAACGCCAGCATGACATAGCTCAAAACCATAAGCAGACTTAACAGTGGATTTCTGTATTGACTGGAACCACTTCGTAACATAATAGCTGGCAAAGACAGAATTGAATGGAACCACTTCGTAACATAATAGCTGGCAAAGACAGAATTGACTGGAACCACTTCGTAACATAATAGCTGGCAAAGACAGAACTGACTGGAACCACTTCGTAACATAATAGCTGGCAAAGATAGAATTGACTGGAACCACTTCGTAACATAATAGCTGGCAAAGATAGAATTGACTGGAACCACTTCGTAACATAATAGCTGGCAAAGACAGAATTGACTGGAACCACTTCGTAACATAATAGCTAGCAAAGATAGAATTGACTGGAACCACTTCGTAACATAATAGCTGGCAAAGACAGAATTGACTGGAACCACTTCGTAACATAATAGCTGGCAAAGATAGAATTGACTGGAACCACTTCGTAACATAATAGCTGGCAAAGATAGAATTGACTGGAACCACTTCGTAACATAATAGCTGGCAAAGATAGAACTGACTGGAACCACTTCGTAACATAATAGCTGGCAAAGATAGAATTGACTGGAACCACTTCGTAACATAATAGCTGGCAAAGATAGAACTGACTGGAACCACTTCGTAACATAATAGCTGGCAAAGATAGAATTGACTGGAACCACTTCGTAACATAATAGCTGGCAAAGATAGAATTGACTGGAACCACTTCGTAACATAATAGCTGGCAAAGATAGAACTGACTGGAACCACTTCGTAACATAATAGCTGGCAAAGATAGAATTGACTGGAACCACTTCGTAACATAATAGCTGGCAAAGATAGAACTGACTGGAACCACTTCGTAACATAATAGCTGGCAAAGATAGAACTGACTGGAACCACTTCGTAACATAATAGCTGGCAAAGATAGAATTGACTGGAACCACTTCGTAACATAATAGCTGGCAAAGATAGAATTGACTGGAACCACTTCGTAACATAATAGCTGGCAAAGATAGAACTGACTGGAACCACTTCGTAACATAATAGCTGGCAAAGACAGAATTGACTGGAACCACTTCGTAACATAATAGCTGGCAAAGATAGAATTGACTGGAACCACTTCGTAACATAATAGCTGGCAAAGATAGAATTGACTGGAACCACTTCGTAACATAATAGCTGGCAAA